>CANXYI011544937.1:0-18777 GCA_948208565.1 Hura crepitans | reverse complement strand
TATAAGATATTTACAATCATATTGTCTACAGCAATAGAAACTTTACAGCTTATATGTACTTTGTAGGTTGTCGATACTTTTCAACTTATAGAGGTGGTAGGGAATTTGGCAAGCCTAATCCTGATTCCACTTTTAACTTACATCTTTTTCAACCCATTTACCTTTGCTCAAGGTTATTCTTAGAGTGTGTTACCTATGGCTATAGATAGTTTTAAAAGATCATATTCTTAAGCAACACAAGAAATTTTAGCTTAAAATAAGTATAAGTTCTTAAATGAGTTGCTTGCTAGGAGACATAGATGACTAGCATTTCTTGTATAGTATACTATAGCAATAGATAAATTAGATGTTTAGTAAATAAAATAAGGGGGCTATAAATTAAGTTAAGGTATAGTTAGATTATCCCTAAGGTGCATTTTTCCTCATATCATACTACATTTACATGTTTAAAGTTGCAAACTTAGTAAGTTAAACATGTCTAGCTATCACATATGCATAACATGGTAAGTTAAACACATACAAGTAGCCTATAAACATTACATGGTCAATAAGTTACATAAATTGCATACTTTCCGTTCTCCTTCTAAACATATTAACTTGATATTTAATTTAACTATAATAGCATAAGGTATGGACATATTGGACTACTACTAGGCACTTTTGCTTAGTGCACTAGTTTTGCCTCATATAGGTACAAAGACTATAAGATAGCATGTAAGTTTACCATTTATGCTGGATGTTCAGAGGCACACACCAAAATCTTAAGCACAAACTTTTGTCGTGTATATAAATTTTCATATGTTCCTTTTATACAAGATACCCAATTTGTTTATGGCATGTATAGATAATTGTAACTAAACATATATTAAGTTGTGTTTTAGACAAGTATAAAGATAAAGCTTTTGTGAGCTCTTTCCCATGATTAAGGGGTTGTAAGTATTGTTAGTATACCCCAGTGCATATAGGTGAATAGGTTTGTAACTAGCACATACTTGCAAGTTACCAAAATATTATAATAAAGCATGAATGACTCTAACCAACCTCCCCTTTTATAGAAGTGAGTTCAGTTTTGTCTTTGAGTTATCAAATAATAGAGGGATCTTAAGCTACATTTGGTTTATGATAGTTTTTTTATTTTTGTATGTCTTTATTTTTTTTTTGATAGGATAAATTCCTAGTTCTAAGTTAGGAGAAAGTTTTACAAATTTCCTTATAGATAGGACCGAGTAGTTCTATCTTAACCTGAGTGTGTTGTAACCTTTTCTTAGGCATCCTAATTATGCCTTGGTAAGGGTGTTACACATATAACAACCCTTGAAATTCTAAGTATTCCTATACTCAAATTATCGATAGTCACACCACACTATAATAACATCATATCAAATGTATTATCCATGATCCTAAGTAGTGTTCTAAAATGCCTCTAATTACTTAGCTTCCTCATAATCAAATATAATCTCATCACAGTGCATATCATGTATCTTGTAGTGAAAATATATCTATTTTATTTTGTTAGTAATAATTAACTTGGAAGAAAACTTTTACTCTAAGGCTTCTTATTTAATTTCCTTGTGAAAATTGGTAACAAATTACTCAATTTTTTTTATTCAAAGTCATTATTATTTATCATATGATAATTATGTCATTCTTTCTCATAATTCCTTAAATCTCCATGTTTAAAATCATATAAATGCCTTAAAATAATAAGAATACACTTGATTAAGTTTATACAAAAATACTTTTTCATAATCATTTATTTTTACAAAATTTTTAAATTTCTTTTATCTAAAAATATAGAGTCTATGACCGTGACCCTTATAGGCTCACACCTATGAGGCCTTCAAACCATTACAAATCTTGTTTCAAAGATTTAGGGGGGGGGGGGGGTAAGGATAGAAGGGCTTATGGTCATATGGCCTAATGGCTTATGGTCAAGAAAAATAACATCAAATTCCCTAATTTTCAACTCAAATCATACCTAATTCAATTGTAATTTGATTGTACATAATTTGTAAAATTATCCCTCTATCAATTACACAACAATTGCATCAAATTCAATTTAATCATTAATAATTTCACATTATTTATCTAGACATTCCACATTTTATGTTCTTTAACAAAAAAAACATCAATTCAACAAATTTCTAGTAGAAAATCTCAAAGTAAAGGTTTATGTACATACCAATTAATGGTAGAACATGGTTTAGTGATGAATCTAATCCCATAGAATTAATTCCCACTTTAATTATAGCCTTGAACTCCCCCTTTTTCTCTTTTTTAGTTACCATAACTTAAACACAATGGAATAAAACTCACCATAACATAATTAAAAGGGTAAAAAATCACAAAGTATATGACACCCCTCACCCGACCGGTAGCCAGATTTGAATTAGAGATAACACATTTTGACACCTCTTACCTAAGCTATTGCTAATCCAAATAAGAGATAACAAATTAACTAGTTTTACTATCTTTTGTCTATTTCTCTATTATATGCTTACATCATGAGCATTGGGGGCTTATGGGTAACTTTGCAGTCAAAGTTATGCTAACATATGTTTAAGATTCTAACTATCACAGTTGACCAAATTTTAGTAGCATAATAGTTGCCCGATGACATGTTATGAAATAAACCCTTAGAAATAACACTTCTATAATGGTCATAAACTCAAATTTAGTCATTTAGATCCTTCTAACCCTATATCATTACTAGTCCACACAAACAACATCAACCATGTCTCAAACACAATCAGTATCTCAAGCTTAATATCATCATATATCAAACATGCTTCACATGATGATAATATACTAGTAATACTATTTGTTTAGGTAACCTAAACCATATGATTGAAAAAGTTACATATGTATGTCAATATACTAGCTCTATACCCTATACCTATACATATGAGTGCCAACATTAGTGAAACATCACACACATAAAAGAAAATAGGTTATACAAAGCTAAAGCCTTTTCACTTTACACTACACTACTACATAAGGCTTGATCTGGGGCAAGATCTATCTACTACCTATGCATCAAGAATAAATAATGCGCTAAGCATTCTACTTATTGGTGTATCTGATAAAACATGCGCATATCATGTTATGAAATAATGGTATTAGTACATTTAAACTGCTATTTATGTCTTTATCCTTTATATTACTCCTTACTTTTATTGTCTAAGGTTAATTCATCCTAGTAATAATTTCATTGTTAATTATATACATCAAGTTTAATCCTCTTTTATATGCCTATTTATACTAATTAACTTAGGTATCCTTTAATCCTAATAAGTTTTGATGTTAATGTTAAGTCTAAATGCATTTAATATGTTTTAGTTTATAATTGTTGTTCACATTTTAAGTTCTCATGTTATCATCATGCCATTCATGTTTCAACCAATATTTGTGAGATATTTATATTGAAATACTAGATAATGGGATATAGTTATGTAGTGGTCCATATTTTAAACCTTCATGTTACTACATAAGCTAGGAATTAATTATACTAAGTAATCAAATATGAGGAGCTCTAATACAAAGTACATATACTGACCCAAAGGTCTTAGTTATAGCAATATAGGTCTTAATCCTAGTAATGTAGGCCTCAAGTTCTTATCATAAAGGTTTCCTAACCATAGAGGTCTTTTAACCATAAAGGTCACAATCTTAACCACATAGGTCTCTTGACCATAAAGGTCCTAGTATTGTGCTGGGTAATGGGTAAGTAATACTAACAACAACTTTTCATTATTTAGCTGATCAATCTTTCTTAGTATTTTCTAGCATATATAGGCCACCTCTTATTTCATTCTCATAGTTGATACTCTCATTGTTTATAATCACAATCTCATAAATGTTATATCATACATGTTTAATTTCAAATATTACAAGGCATATTTGTCATTTCCATTTGTCATTGTCATATCGTTTATACCATTTCATTATGGGTCCATTACATGCACTATAACCTCTAATTGACATTTTACTTTGTAATATTCATTTACTGGATACATGCTAAATATGTTTATCACTTTGTGTTGACGTTATTATCTATAACACGCATATACATACATGTTAGGCATTTTACATTTTCATACATATACATATACTTCATGCACCATATTCACATAATTACATGCAACTACTAATGTGCACTCTCGTTATACATCATTCATAATAGTTTTTCTTAGTTATATTTCTATTGGTCCTTATTATGTGACAATTCTATTATTTCTATTTATGTCCTAAAAGTTCCATATTATAGTTACCAATTTCAATTCTCTGTAATTTGTCAATTTTTCATCTATTTTTCATACCGTCAGTTTAATTATCAATCTCAAAACCCTAAATTACCCTAGTGACCAACTTAGGGTTACACTAACCCCTAAATCTACCTAAACCCTAAATGTACACTATTATGGAATTCATGTAATTCAAAGAAATAAGCACATATTTTATCAAATACACTTATAAAAAAGCTTTACATCATCTCAAGATCTATCATACTACCTTTTTCACCTCGATTCTTATGCCTTGGCTCAATTTTAAATTTTATAATACACAATTAATTAGAAATTTTCATAAAAAAATATATACATATCAAATATCAAAATTGAAAGCTTGTATGTGATCTAAGGCACATCTAGGTGCTTAAAAAAGTTCACGAGTTTTGAATCAGGCTTTAGTTCAGTTTAGGGGTTCAAACCCCTATACCATCAAAGCTTTAATTTCACCTAAAAATCACCTTTTCTCATGAAAACTGAGGCTAGAATTGGTTTCTACACCTTGAGAAAATTGATTTCCATATAATAATTGCATTTTTTAAGAGTGTTACAAGGGAAAAATGAGGAAGAAATGGTTGAGAGAGAAAATAAGGGAGGATTTAGTTTATAGAGGTTAAGAGGTGGAATATGAGTCTATTTTAACACTTTATACTTGCACTCCTATAAACATATATATATTTTATAGGTGGATGACCTAATCATGCCATGTGGTGATCAGATGACCTAAATTAATTCTATTAATGTTTTAACTTTTAAAAATACAAAATAATTTGAAAGAGTCTCTAAAAATTATACTTTTAGCACCAAAAATTGACAAATTACTCAATTAAGGAACCCTTAAAATCTCGAGCCCAAATTCCAAGGGGAAGTATAAGAACTATTCACTTATGTAATTAAGAAATTTCAAATAAATATCAAAAGATCTCAAAAAAAAATTCCAATTCCTTCACCATTAGATAATTTAAAAAATTTGACCTTTATGGTACGCTACTCTTAGGTCCCTCTTAGCATATTCCTAGATTTTTTTGGCTTGATGCAAACTAATGTCACTATTTACTAGATCTCAATGTAAAAGAATTTATTAGTTCTGGTAAATTGCTAATTATGTCATTTTCATCGTTATTTTACCCGTTAAAGTTTTATGACTAGTCATTCCCTTTGTATATCTTAGTGTGACTCATTTACTTGGGGAACGCTATCCCTACCTCAAAAAGTACTATGAACAAAGTTGAGATTTTCGAGCATTACAACCTTTCCCCTCTTAAAAGATTTGGTCCTCAAAACTTACTTGGTTCAAATAGCTAGGGATAGTGTTCTTTCTTCTATAGTTAACTATCCCATGTTGCATACTACAATCTGTGATGTTTTAATAACACTTTCACTAGTATTTATTACATTATTCCTTCACATCTCATGTGAAGATTTGAACTAGTTCCTCTCTATATGATAAGTCTAGCTGTATCTATATTTCTTATGTTGATAAAACATGAGGGATCATATTTGTATTTCCTCAACATGGAAACATGAAATATATTATGAATTTATTATATCTTAGGAGGCAATGATAGTCTGTATGCTACTTGTTCGACCCATTCTATCACATTATACAGTCCGATGAATCAAAGGCTTAGCTTACCTTTCATTCTAAACTAGAGTATCTTCTTCCATGGTGATACTTTTAGGAAGACTTTATCCCTAATTTCATAATAAATTGGCTTTCTTTTTGGATCTACATAAGATTTATATTGGTATATTGTTGCCATTAATTGATATCTGATGATTCTCACATTCTCTTCTATATCTCTAATCAACTCTGGTCCCATCAGCTTATTTTCACCTATCTCTATCTAACACAAATGGGGTTTTGCATTTTCTCCTATATAGTGCCTTATAGGGTGCCATCCTAAGCTTTCCTGATGACTGTTGTTATAGGATAATTCTACTAGTGATAAGTATCTATCCTAGTTGTCTTCAAATTCAATAACACAGCTTTTTAGTATGTCTTATAGTATCTAGATCACTCATTCTGATTGGCCATCTATTTGTTGATGGAATGTTGTATTGAAGGTTAATCGAGTACCCAAGGCATCATTAGCTTTTTTAAAACTCTACATGTAAACCTTTGGTCCCTATATGAGATAATGGATATTGGTACTCCATAGAGGCTAACAATCTTATTAATATACATCTATGCTAATTTCTCTAAGGGGTAGTCCATCATTATTGGAATGAAATGTGTTGCCTTTGTTAGCAAGTCTATAATAACCCATACTATATCACACTTACTCCTTGTTATGGGTAACCTTGTGACATAATTCATGGTGACTTATTCCCATTTCCATTGTGGTATTGCTAAAGGGTGAAGCAACACAGAGGGAACCTAGTGTTCAACTTTGACTTTCTAGCAAGTGAGACATCTAGTAACATATCCTGCTATATCTTTCTTTATCTTTGGCCACTAGTCGCAAGGTTTCAAATCTTAATACATTTTAGTGAACCCAAGATGCATGACATATGGGGATTCATGTTCTTCCTTTAATATCTTTCTCTTAATGTCTTCTTTTTTAGGCACACATAATTTATCATGATGATATAGGCATACATCTATTTTTATCGCATGCTCATAAGGCTTCCTATATTTTATCATACTTATTATGTGTTAAAGATACTCAACAAACCACTGTGCTTCTTTTAATTATTGGATGAGATTAGGCTCAATATGTAAATAGGGCTCTATTCTCCTTTTATTGTACCTAAGCATTCACTGCCTTTAGATTACATATAAGCTTCTTACTTAGTGCGTCTATTACCACATTTGCCTTACTCGAATGATTGTTGATTAAACAATAATAAATTTTAGTTAGCTCTATCCATCTTCACTATCTCAAGTTCAATTCTTTCTAGGTAGGCAATGATTTCAAGCTTTTATAGTCGGTATAGACATAACATATTTCACTATATAGGTAATGCCTCCATATCTTCAAGGCAAAAACTATTGCTACTAGTTTTAGATCTTAAATTGGACAATTCCTTTCATGTGGCTTCAACTATTTGGACACATAGGTTACTACTTACCATCTTGCATCAGCACACGCCAAGCCTATTATGGGTGGCATCACTATAAATAACAAGCTTTTTCATGTGAGGACTGCTGCTTTAGTTAACATGGCCTTTAATTTGTCGAAGCTTTCTTGGCATTTCTACTCCTAAGCAAACTTCATATATATTCTCAATAGACATGTCATGGGAGCTATAATTATCAAAAATCCCTTAACAAATAATCTATATTACCTAGCTAATCCCAAAAAGCTCTTAATGTCTATAACATTCTTTAGTTGTTCCCATTCTAGTATAGCTTTAATTGTAAAGCATGAAAAATCCCAGTGTTATAAATAGTACTTCTCGGGACATGAATAGTGTTTTCTCAAGGTCAAGGATTCTAATTTTATGAAATGGATATATTAATTAGAACATAATTATGGCTAAAATCTCAAGTCAAAATGAGGTCATTTAGGTGGTTAAAAATGACACTTAAAATTTGTGGCAGTGTCACATGAATAGCGAGCTAGTTTTAGCTGAACCGTAAAATAATGAAAAATAGCTAAACAAAATTTAGGAATAATACAACTTAGTACAAAAAAATTGTAATTAGCTTGTTGGCATTGGAATTGGAAATCTTTGAGATTGGGAAGTATTTTTACGAAAATTGGATAATATAAAAGTGGTGATTTAATTTGGGTTTTCTCATTTTTTAGCTCTAATTTTAAGATGTTTATGAGGCCTAAATTAATTAAATTTTTCCATGTCAATTGAGATCAAAATGTGGTTAAAGATAAGGAAAAATAAAAGGAAAAATAGAGGACAAAAATGGAAATAAAATTATTTTATTTCATAAAGTATAAATATTGTCAAAATTGGTTTATTTTTTTAAACACCAAAAAATCCTCTCCTCTCTTCCTCTCAATATGGTCGATGGCTTCTCCATGGGAAGTCCACCATTTTTTTTTATCTTCTTCTCCTTTATTTAGCCTAAATTTCTTCCATTTAATTGAAAGATAAACACCCTTATTACTTTCAGATGTAAATTCAATCGAAATGTTTGAGAAAAGGAATTGCTCATTTTTTAAGTTTGTTGCATAGTGACCATCTTTGATTTAGGTAAGAATTTTTGAATCATGATATTTTTCCTATATTCCTTGAGCAAGAGTAATTATATGTGGCTGATTTTCAAAATTGATGTCTATGTGATATATTATAAGTTTTAATGAAATGAATTTATAACTTGTAGTTCAGAAAATTGACAAATCAAGTGATAATGGGAATGCTAAGGTACAGGTTATCCCCTGGAGTGTATTGTGACCCTCTCTATATATGTAATCAAGATGAATAATGCTTAGATGATATATTGCCATAATTTACATAATATGTCAAATTGATTAAATTGAGTGTAAAATGCTCACTTATGTTTATTAATTGATTTGACTATGTTAAATGTCTAATGAGATGTTTGATGATGCATTTAATTTGAATACATGGAAATGATACAAAAGCCATATTAATGTGATAATGCAAATATGTGCATTATGATGTAAATAATGTATAATTATGTGTATATGACTACATATGCATGTAATTAGGTTAAAACAAGTTTACTTGCAATCTATGTATATGATGGAGCATGTTAATTGGTTGGAATACATGAGAAATTGTGTAAGGATGTTATATCCATATTGCATGTGTATTATATAAATGGTGAGTGCTTATCCCTAAACGATGTATTATGTTTGTATATGAGTTAAATACATATTGTATGAAATGTTGGATACGTATTTAGTAAATTATGGGTTTGAAATCAATAGATGCTTTGTAGATAGATGTATGGCAAAATGAATATAAAGCCATGGATGTGTATCTATGAATTGAAAAAGCATGTTAGAGATGTTGTATGCTTATTTATGGGTTTGTATACATGAACAGGAATAGATTGAGTCATGTATGATAAATGCATAATGGATGATGACGCATTAGGCTTAGTGGCCAAATGACCTTTAATGTATATTTGATTGTGTATGTTTGACTATTTAAGGCAATATAACAATGAATGGACAAATTAAGGCAATGAGTATATGCCATCTGATGCATGTTGTGATGAATGCATGTATGAGCATGTTCATGATGCTATAAACTAATAACATTTTATGTGAATGTGAAGTCTTTATATTATGTGCATGTTATGGGTTGGTCAAATGGCCTACATGTATACATATGTATGTGAGTGTTACTTAATGAATGAATTAGAGAATTTATGTTACATTTCCAATTTAATGGGATATGTATATTGTGAAATCATGATGTGGCATATCATATTAAGAATAAGTGATTTAAAATGGCCAAATGGTCATATATCTTGCCATAATATATTCAAGAAATATTATGTGCCTATTTGAGGAATTACACTATCAATAATGCCGTGATATGTTTTATAATGAAATTTAGGGACAATGCATCTTGAATGAGCTTATGCAATTATATGGATGAATATGGCAAATAACAAGACATAAATAAGTAAGTGAACTATGATAATAGAAAATGTAATGTTATTAATGTGTGATGTATGTGAGTTGATATAAGGCCTTAATGTGTGGTTATTTGCATGATATAATATGCTTGAATAATAAAATAAGACTTATGACGTAAGTTTTTGGTTTAGCCATTTGTTGGCTAGACCAAAGTAATTAAAAACTATGTTAAGCTTAATTAAAGTGGTGTAATTAAAGTAAATGGTTAATAACCCATATGACAAATAACCTAGTATAGATAGGTTGACTAGTCAACTAAGGAGTTTGACAGTAGCTGTTAGGGTACCTCGATGTCTTGATGCGTTGGTCTATAGGTCCACTACATGTCTAACCCATAGGAATATATTTTTTATCTTTTGATCTAGGTGTGTGTAGTCAGTGCTAAGGTCCAATAAGGCCACTACACATATCTTATGCTAGTGTTGTAGCTATAAGGTCCTTAATGAAAGCCACTACACACTTTAGTTAATATAGCAGTCATAAGTCCACAATAAAGGCAATTGCCCACCGTGATCCTATTATCCATAAGATATTTGTTTTTACTCTATAATGTCAAATAAAATAAGATTGATTAATGTTAATTAGATAATACATGATTATATGTTTATGATATGGTTTATGTTTAATGCATGACCTATGAGGAGTTATGTGTATGATTTAAGTTATGCTAATGTAATAAGGCATGCTATGGCTAATGTTAAATAATGTGATATTCTGAATGATCATATTCGTGTAAATTTTGTATGTTGATATAAAGGCATAGATACTCAAGTTAATTCGATTACACCACTAAGTTATTGCTTAGCATATCATTTGTTTTGCAATGTACAGTAAAAAAGACAGTTTGAGCACAAGCCTTAAGACTTCAAGATTATCAAAAGCAGATTGCTTCTTTTATTATTTTTGGTATTTAGATATAGAATTATGTGATATGTAAGGTTAAGCACATATATGATTTATTAAATGGAAAATTGTCCTAAACTCCATATAATATAATCTTATTTTGTTTTTATGGTCGATAAAGTGTATTAAAGTTGATTTAAACAATTTGCATTGTATGATATCTCTTTTTGAGGTTGATGTTGATATGTTGTGTTGTTATGTGTTGTTATAATGAGAAGAGGATTATAAAAGTTAGGGAAATAATTGAAAATGATTATAGATGTGCTGTTTTAATGTATGGGTTACTATTTATTTTTAGGATAGTGTCTCGATACAATCGTTATGCTATCAAATTTTCAACACGAGGATTCTTAAAAGTTAATTGTGACCATGTTTTTGAAAATATTTTGCTAATCTATATTTTTTAAAATAATTATTTATAAGAGATATTTTAAACACAAGTTTAAAATATAATTGTTAGTTGAGTTCAGATAATGCATTTGTGTGTGCACTCCTTAGTCGGGCTCAGTAATCAGCCGATGACCAGACCAAGTAAGGGGTGTCACATTTGATGTTATCACAACTCTAGTTTAAGTGTTCTTAATAGGCATATGAGTGCTTTCATAGTATAAAGTGTACATCACATAATCTATGATATCGAAGCTTATGAGTTATTCTCTTATCTATAAATGAGATGAGCGCTTTGGCATATTATAGTAAAGAAGAAGTCGAGAGTCACACTCTAATGATTATAGTACTAGAGGGTGCTAGAGTTACATCTATTTTGAGTAGTGTTTTGAGGTATACACTATCAGTAGGACAAGCTTTACTAGTATTTCTATAGGAGATGTTACTCCTTTTGAGATAGGCTATAGCTGCTACTCTACCACTAGTACATCAATTAAAGGTTCCCTTAGTTCTCTAGAAGACTTATCTTGAGAGAGTTAAAAAGATATGAACTAAGGAAATCAAAGGAGAAGGCATGGTAGAAAGTAGGAAGGCTGAGTACAATTTTGACAATATAGAAAAAAATCAAGAAATAAATGAGGTGCACCATAATAGAGAAAGTGATATGTGCCATATCACTTTTATAATAAGAGGCATTAAAATGGTGGGAAGATTTAATCATCTACAAGATTGTTGAGGAGATTATATGGTATTTCATCTTGTCAAAATTCCATAAGACATACATCATAGAGGATTATTTAGACGATAGAAGATAATAGTTTATGGACCTCAAGCAAGAGCAAAAGTCCATTAGGGAATATAAGAAGGAGTTTACCATGCTTAGTAGATATGCTAAAGAGAACATAACCACTAAAGCTTACAAGTGTACAAGGTTTGAAAAGGGTTTACATATGGACATCAAACCTCAGGTGGTCCTTATAAAGATTAGAGACTTATCACAACTTGTTTCAATATGCCATTTCATAAAGGGGGTATAAAAAGAGAAGAGAGAATTCTATCATAAGAAGAGATCTTTGGGAAAGAGAGCTCCTAGTGCTACTCAATAGTTAGGCAAGAAGTTTAAGGGTCATCAGTCTGGAGCTTCACAACAGATTTAGAGACAAGGCTAAACACAAAAGTCAGTTTAGGGTAACAAGGGTAACATTACACAACAACAGTCATAGGCTACAAGTATGCTGAGGTCTATAGCAAAGAGTGGCCAAATACCTCAGTGCCTGACTTCTCACAAGTAACACAAGGGTAAGTGTTGGAAGAACAAGTTAAGTGTTTGTTATGGGTATGGTTCACTAGACTATTTTCATAGAAATTATTTGAAGGGACCTAGTGCTAGATAGAGATCTACATATGCATCTAC
This sequence comes from Hura crepitans, assembly GCA_948208565.1. NCBI lineage: Eukaryota > Viridiplantae > Streptophyta > Magnoliopsida > Malpighiales > Euphorbiaceae > Hura > Hura crepitans. The sequence continues at coordinate 6,208 of CANXYI011544937.1, read as the reverse complement.
CAGAGGTTAATAAAGAGACTAAGAATGGAAAATAAAGGGAGCTTAGAGGGATAGATTAGAGCCTAGAGCTAAGCACAAGGCTTATGCCTAACAATATGCCATTAGAGCATAAGAGGACGCTAATAAGCCAAATATCATTGCTAGTACTTTTCTTCTCTTCTATTCATCTATTTTAGCTTTTATTAATCTGGGGTTTAGGCATTTTTATGGTTACACACCTTAAGCAAGAGACCAAGGTTTTGTTTCAAAGCTTTTTAACCTAGAAATTATGGTTTGTAATCACACAGGTCGGCTTGTGGTAGTTGACAAAGTTTATAAAGAGTGTCCCTGAAGGATACATGATCAGTAATTATTAGCTAATCTAAAAGAGTTACCTTTTACAGAGTTTGACTTGATATTGGGTATAGATTAGTTATCAAAGTATCAAGTGATTATGGATTGCAAGCAAAAGAGGTTAACCCTTAAGGCTGATAATGAGGCTAAAACCACAGTTGTGGGTGAAATGTTAGATTTTTTGTCTAATGTTTTATCAGCTATTATAGCTAGGCAGAAGTTAAGAAAGGGTTGTCAGGCTTATCTTAGCCATGTGTATGATACCAGAAGAAGAGAGTTAGATGCTAATGGTATACCAATGGTGTCAAAATATGATAATGTTTTTCTAGAAGAGTTACCAAGTTTACCTTTATAATGAGAACTTAAGTTCAGTATTAAGGTATTACCTAGCACTGCTCTAGTATCAATGGCTCTATATCGGATGGCGCCAGCTAAGTTAAAAGTGTTAAAGATCTAGTTGTAAGAGTTACTCAATAAGGGCTTCATAAAATCTAGTGTTTTAACATAGGGAGTACAAATTCTATTCGTCCAGAAAAAAGATAGTTCTCTTTAGTTATATGTGGATTATTGATAGTTAAATAAAGTGTTTATTAAGAAAAAGTATCCTCTGCCATTGATAGATGACTTATTTGATTAGCTTAAAGGATCTATAGTGTCTTCAAAGATTGATATGAGATCTAGGTACTATCAGTTGAGAGTGAAAGAATTAAATATGGCAAAAACTACTTTTAGAATGAGCTATGGTCAGTATAAGTTTTTGATAATGCCATTTGGGCTTACCAATATGCCTATAGTTCTCATGGACTTAATGAATATAGCTTTTAGGCCTTATCTTGATTTTTTTATGGTAGTCTTCATTGATGACATTTTAGTTTATTGAAAGAATAAGAAAGACCATGAATAACATCTGAGATAGTTTTGCAGATTATGAGAGATGAAAAGTAATATACTAAGCTTAGCAAGTTTGAGTTCTATCTTAATGAAGTGTCTTTTTTGGGATACATAGCTTCTACAGAAAGGATTTATGTTAATCGTAATAAGATTGAGGTAATGATGGAAGCCACTTAGGATCACTATAAAAATTTAGAGTTTCCTCAGGTTGGTAGGACATTACATATAGTTTGTCAAGGGGTTTTCCTTGATAGAAGCCTTATGACTCATTTGTTAAGAAAATGTGTTAAGTTTGTCTAGAATGATAGATATCAAGAGAGTTTTAAGAGGCTTAAGATCATGTTGACAGAGTCTTTGATTCATGTTAAGCTAGTTTGTATGAAGGACTTTACCATATACAGTGATACAACATATAATAGGTTGCGGTATGTTTTAATTCAAGAATACAAGGTTATTGCTTATGCTTTAAGACAATTAAAGCCATATGAGAAGAACTATCCTACTCATGATTTAAAGTTTGCAGCTATTATGTTAGCTCTAAAGATCTAGAGACACTATCTCTATGGGCAAAAGTGTTATGTTTATGCTGACCACAGAAGTGTAAAGTTTCTTCCTACATAGAAAGAACTAAACTTGAGACAAAGGAGATGGATGGAGTTGATAAAGAATTATGAATATTTGATTAATTATCATCTAGGAAAGGTGAATATAATGGTGGATGCTCTTAGCATGAAGTTTATGGCAGCCATGAGAGCCATGAATGTCAGATTATAGCTTGTGGGTGACAATGCTTTATTAAGAAAGATGCAAGTCAAACCTAGTTTGTTACAGCAAGTCAAGGATTTACAGAAGAATGATTATAAGCTGATGAGTGTGATTAGTGCTATCCAAGAGGGTAAGCCCATTGAGTATGAGATCAAGGGTGATGGTTGTTTATATTACCATGATAGATTTTGTGTACCTGACATGAAAGAACTAAATAAGCAAATTTTGCATGAAGCTCATAATGCTCCTTATGTTATGAATCCTATTAGTACCAAGATGTATCAAGGCTTGAAGTTGTATTATTAGTAGCCTAGTATAAAGAGAGATTTGTCATAGTATATGACAAAATGCCTTACTTGTTAGCAAGTCAAGGCAATGCATCAAGTTCCATCTAGATTTCTTTATCCTATAGCAATTCTAAAATGGAAATGGGATAAAGTCACTATGGATTTTATTGTTGTGTTACCTATGAGAAGGAGCCGATGTGATTTAGTATAGTTTGTGGTAGAGTATTTAACTAAGACTACTCATTTCATACCATTGAGAATAGACTACTGCTTAGAGAAGCTAGCAGAGCTATATATGTAACACCCCCTACTGGGTTCCCAAAGAAACCCAACAAGTGGTGCACTTCCTGCTAGGTCACCTATCCTTAACTTCTTTATGGTTATTCATTTAACTTTTACCTATTTCGTACTGTATAACTCTATCTAACTCCAATTTTATTTCTATCTATTCTTACAATCCATTTAGGTTTAGGCCATCATCTTTATTTTAATATAGTGTAATTTTAAGTTAGTTATATTTTTTCCTAAAAATTCGGCAGCATAACAGTTGCCCAAGTCACTGTCCTAAAATTTCAACCTTTAAAACACTTCTATAATGAATTCTCACAACTCTTAGACCTTTTTGGTTCCCTAAATATCAACCTAACATTAAAATATATCAAATAGCAACACAGGCCTCAAACCACAATCAAGAAAATACACATAAAGCCTCAAGCTCACAAAACATCAACATAAGCCATACATTCATACAAGGATTAACAACTGGTTAATTAAGACATAGTCTATATTTATACAATTACATTCTATATTATTTATATACATAACACCCATTTCCCACCAAAGTACATAGATTGCAAAACCTTTATAAATGTACATTATAAACCTTCTCAAGAATGACCTCTAAAATCCACTACACGCTTTACAAGGCTACATCCTTGTTCTTATTACCTGTGCACCGAAACAAGTATGTTGAGTATATAATATACTTAGTGGTTAATTCAAGCATTTAAAACATGTCCAATAGTTTAATCATGAGTAATTAATCATATTCTTATCTTGTTCTCACTTTTAGATACAACCTAGATTGCTAACATGCAAAATTACCAATTTACCCCTAGAGGTGTTTTAATTTGTAAATTATCCAATAAATTTTTTAACTCATGTAAATTATAGTTTGAAGATCATTAGGACAAATTACATGCATAATCATTAATAATTAAGCCAATAATTATTATATATGTGAAATTACCAAAATGCCCCTATATTATATTTGAATGCCACTAGTAAGTTATATTGAGCTTATTAAATTTAGTTTAGCTAGCCTATCTAAAGAGACAATACTAATAGACACTAGATCTAGAGGGAATAAAATAGTGCAGTGATCCACGTACTAGACCCTGACCACTACACCGGCCTGAAAATACATCATAGCACCTAGGGTGCAAATGGCAAGATTTGGTTTGCCTAGCAAACTAACTTATTTAACCATCTAGTACAGTGGTCCTCTGAGACCTTAGCCACTATATCGGCCCTATTTAAAGATTAAAGATGTCACAAACTGGTCTGCATAAAAGACTGGTCTATTTTTTTGACAACTGTAATGGCCTTCTAAGACCTATGCCACTGCATTGGCAAAAATAAAGTGAATGTCACAGTCTAATCTGACTATCTGACTAGTATAGTGTTCTAAAATGGACCTAGCCTACTGTACCAGCTCTGCTTGAAAATCAGACAACATAGCAGCTACAAAAACCCATGAGTTGACTAACTTAGGCATCTAAAACCCATGATGAAAAGGCTGTAAATTCTTTTACATGTCACTTTGAAGATGTCAATCCCATTCATACTCTTGTTGCCCATTCTATAGTAGATTTGTGCTTCCTTTGTGACCCCTAAACTAGAATCCAATGGCCACCACTCTCTCACACATACCATCACACTTGTTTTAGCTATGATTTAACATCAAGAATCACTAAAAAGATCTAAGGAATGAGGGAGATAGAGCCATAAACTCACCTTGGTGTCATGATTCAGGACTGTTTTGTACCAGTCACATTTTTTGATTTGTTTCTCCCAAACCACAACTCCTTTTAGCCTGATTCTTTTCCCTGGTGATCCTTAAAATCATATAAAAGTTTTATCTACTAGAGTCACTTCATTTGGCCACCGAAAAAGAAAGTTATGGCCAAAATATAGTGGAGGTGGCTTAAACAATCTAGGTAGAAAGGGAGGAAAATGCCTAAAATGAGTTTTAGTCTTTGACAAGTGGAAATCCACTTGTCATGGCTTCGTTGCCAATTGGCAAGTGTGCAAAGCCATTTGGCATCATTGTAGGCCCTATCTTGACACCTCAACATTGTCTTACTAGTTCCCCAAGCATCCCGATTTTTTTAGGAAACTTAAAAAATTCATAAAAATTCACTCGAAGCTCTAAAAAGTACACCGTTTATTTTTAAATTCCTATTTTAATCCCATCTACTTGCTAAATTTTTTTTTTGGCAACATTCCACCAATAGTGCAATTTTTAGACTACCTTAATTTGCATGCCAACTTAAAAAATTATAAGATTTTGCAAACAAGCTTTGATTCCCAAAAATTCTTTCACTATTGGACTTAGTATGTTTTTATAGCTTCAAGGTCCACTATTTTCAAGTCCATTCAAGCTCATCTCGGGTCAGTCTAGGCCAAAAAAATTTTATTGGCTCGATAGGTAGCTTGTAGCCTCAAATGAATTGTTGGTTTAGCTAAATTTTTTTATTTTGCCTTTTTCATCATTTTAAAGCCTTTTGAAGTTTTGCAACTTATACCACTACCTCGATCCACATGCATATGACTTGACACCCCGGATGCTCTCCTTAGACCTTATGGCACTATTCACGGAGCCTGGGGATAGGGGCATTATATTTCTTCCCCTCTTAACAAATTTCATCCTTGAAATTACTTGAAGCAATTAGAGTAAAATTCTGAGCTCTATTAGCTTATCTAGCTATCAAGTAACTTCCTTTATGCACTTATACATCCATAGCACTATGACAGTGGTATGGACTCATTTATGCAATTACCCTATTTCACAAGCTATAACTTACACTGTTTACTTGTCATAACTAATATCTAGCTATACTCCTGTAGCTATCATTTAGATTCCAAGTAACTAGTCTAATCATACCACTTTTAGCCTTTTTCTTGTTCATTTCAATATTCTTTATCCTCTTCAGTCAAGTCTAGTCTGAAGATTTTCTATCTCAAATCTCCCTTCACTATGAAAAATCCTATATTATTTATCATATAATGCCTCATAGGGGTCTATTTCTAACTAACCGAACTAGCATTATCATAGGCAGTTACGGCCAAAAACATAAACTTGTATTAGATAAACATAGGCTTACTAGTATTGTTTCACAACAAGTGATTAACTATCTGTATCACCCTCTTTGACTATTTATCAAACTGAGGATGATAAATTAGGTGATAAGCTAGTCTAGTGCCTAAAGCTGCTTACAAGTTTTGCCATAGCCTGATAGTAAAATAAGATACCTGTCGAAATGAGCATCACTAGCACAACATAAAATATGATGGCTTATCACCATATACTCTAACCAGCCTATTTAAAGCTAACCCATTCTAACTGGGTGACTTAAACTGCCTTGACAATCTATCAACAGCTATCTATGCACCACTGCATCTTCCTTTGCATAATAGTGAACTTATTATAACTTAAAGTTAGCTTTTCTTATTCTCACTTTAATATAGCTATAGGTTACTGCAATTAAGAAGGATCCTAATACCTAGCTTCTAGCTACTGGCATATCAATTACTAGGTATCATACCCTTTCCATATTACTTTCCACACCAAGCCTTTAAGGATTAATATTCCGAACTTAAATTTTTCCTTCCAGAATACCTAGAATGAGAAGACTCATATATTTTCTTAA
>CANXYI011544658.1:0-14367 GCA_948208565.1 Hura crepitans | reverse complement strand
CCCTATGAGAAGGAACCAATTGTGTAAGAATTGGGATAATCAACATGAATGAAATGTATGTGTGTGTGAATTATGTCCTAATAGTTAACTTACTCTTGTAAGTTTTTGTTTTTGAAATTTAATCTTTGTTCTTTGTTATTTGTTCTTTTTTATTTCATGTGTTATGATTATTGCATGCATATGACAACATGAAATGCAAGACAAATATATAAACTTTATATATAACTCAAAATTTTATTGCAAAAAGCTTTTGAAATTTTTTCCTACTATGTGATTTAATGTACAAAATGTAATAGAAAGGAAAAAAGAAAAGATAAAATAAGGATCTCTAAGGCTCTATAGGTGGCCACAAAGAGGAAGCAAGCTCAAGAGATCTAGCTAGGTCTCTACTTTGTCTAATCTTTAACTAATGTTTATAAGCTTCTCAGTGATCCTAGACTCTATGCCATGGATTAGCTCCCATATCTGTGCCATCATAGAGGTGGCAAAAGTGTCTAGTAGAGGAGTTTATGATGGGTCTACCTTGTCTGCCTATCTCTGCTATCACCTAGTGAATGTCAGTGGGTTAGAGAGTCCTACTGGTAGCAGATAGTCACTTAGAAGCTTTTTGAGGGTTGCAATGAGGGATGCGTTGTCTCTATCTCCCTCTTAGATGTTCTTCTACTGCCACTAGCCTATTCTGGCAACTATCTCCTCCTTTTTATACAATTTATAGTTGGCTCAGGATTAAGGATTAATATAAGTTATGTCTATCACTAGCATAACTCCTAATCAATGAATAACTGCTACTCAAATGGGTGCCTATCTACTACTCCTTTACCCCGAGGCAAACTGAGAGAGTAGTGATGATGCATCCTATAGCTATGCCCTTTTTAGGGTTATGACTAGCTTTGTAGAGGTTCTCAAGGATGGCTAGTGTTGGCTTGAATTAGACACTCTGCTTTATGACCCAAAGGCCATACACATATGTTTAATTGTAGATAATAGGTTCTAGGGCTCCTAAGTTTGAATTGCCTAATGATGAAAAAGAATATAGTTCTTGAAAATGGGAACTCTATTTCTAACCAAAAAGGTTTTTCTCTTGAAAATTAGCCTTTCTTTAATTTTGGATCTTAATGCTGACCTAACAAACTTGTGATGTGATCCAAATTGCATAAAAATGGGATAGAGGGTCTATGGTGGCATTGAGGGCTTAGGTTGATAGGCCTAAGCTTGCCCCATGCGTTATGGTGTCATTGATTTAAAAATGATTTAAAAAAGGTTTTTTTTATAAAAGTTTATTGTTTTAGGCAAAATGGCATTTTGAGATCTCTTAAAATGATTGTTTCAAGTATTTTAATCAAGGTTAAAATATAAAACCTTCTCTATCTAGCCATGGGAAACATCCGTTTAGCAGTGAAACACCTATTTTGTTTCACGTCATAAACATTGAATATAAATTCTGAGCATTGAGCCAGTTGTAAGGGTTGGTATTTTTCTATAAGTGTGCACTCATAGATGTAAAAAATCCTCTTTAAACACCAAATTGCTTATTTTTAAGTGAATTTTTGAAGCTTCTTTTCATCTTTTCCCAAGTTAATTGAAGAACAAACTGAAGGTAGTTACACATGGTGCATCAACCAATCCCCTCTCTTTTTTTTTCTTTTTCTCTTTCTTTTTCATATGTCTACCAATCAGGTATGGTTACCATATTTTATTTCTTTTTTTTTTCTTGTTATCCATCTTCTAGTTAGATGACACAACCTTATTTTTATTTTCTTTATTATCCACTTATTAGTTAGATGAAGTAATTTACTACTTATTACTTTTTAATATTATATTCTTTTTATTTTTTATTTTTTTGTATTGAGTTAATTTTATATATTTCTTTCATCATCCATTTACTAGTAAATGAGATGATTTAATTCATGCCATGTTTCTTATTTATTTAATTGTCATTTATTTTTTATCCTTTACATTGTTTATTTCCTTCATAATTTTAATTCCATTATTATTTATGATTTCATTTGTATTAACATAAGGGTTAATGTTGTGGCTGTAAGTTAGTTGAGCTTTCTTTCAAAATTGTCACTTAATTTATTTAGATTCCCTTTGCATAATATCTATTATGGATGGACCTTTATTTATTTTTCTTTTCTTTTTCTTGATTGCTTTTTATTATTTTTATTAGTTAGAATGTATCATATGCAATTTCAATGTAATTTTTATTTTTTTGGATTAGATTGTATTTTAGGTATTTGCCATGTAACTGTAGACGCCTCACTTTTTGGCCTATGATAATAACTAGAGACAGGCTTAAGCAACAAGATAAGTAACCTATAAATCATGTTTTCACGGACTAACATGGCACAAGTCCACCTGGACTTGATGCTATGAGGTTCACACCATATCTAGCCTAAAGATCCTTATAGATAAGTCAAAGCCCATGTCTATAGAGACTAAACAAAACCTGGCCCAAAGCCCATGGATTGGTAGGAAAGCACATAACCTAAGTCTCCATGGATGAAGCCATACAAGTCCCTATGGACTTGTCAGTATAAAACTTCTAGAAGCATGAGATTCCTATCCAAACTCTGTCTCCCAATCTTAAAAGGACTTTATCACATTTAGATGGGAAACTCTTAACCCTAAGCCTATAAATACCCTTATTGGGTATGATGGAAGAGGAGCTCAGAAAAGAGGCAATTCTAAGAGCTAAACCCATTATCCGTGAGTTTAACAGAGGACTCAAATGAAGAATTGCTCTACTAGTCTTAATAGCCTACACTTAAAGTCTATTCTTCCTAAACCCTACCTTTTGCATTGTTGCATGAAATCTACTTACAAGGGTAAGATTTGAGGCCTCCTATTATGTATTCATTCTATTTTCATAGACCTAGGATCTCTAAGGATCGATCACAAGTAAGGTGATTCTATGTAATCCCCTACTTTGATCATAGGAGTTGGTCATTATTTTAAGTTGTTTCATATTTGTACAATTAAGTGTTTTTATGTTATAACTATTCTATTTTTTTCCTCCTAATCATATAGACCTATCTATAAGCATGCTCACATCTGTATGGACTTATTTTATTGACATGTGCATGATTTGTCATCTGCACAGACTTATGTCCGATAACAATGTCCTATTTGCTTTATATATCATGTTCTAATGTATTATGTTTACCATATTGACATGATTCTATGATGTTATCATGTTACATAAATATTCTATTCTATAATATGCATATTATTGAGATATTGAAATTATTAAGCAGTCTACATGGACTCCCTCTGATAAAGAACGTAGTCTGTATAGATGGGCTTATTTTATTATTGCTTATTTTGTCTTTAAGTCTACCTGGACTCCCTCTCATAAGGAATGTAGTCCACACGAATATATTTGTGTTAAGCATATTTATTCTATTATGTAGTCCACACAGACTCCCTTTTTCAAGAGACGTAGTCTGCACAGACATTTACTTTGAATTCCAATTTTCACATGTGTTTGTATTTCTCATCATCTTTATATGTCCTTATGAATCCTTATTTGGTATTGTTAACCTTTTTCCTTTCAGTTGTATGCAAGTAACCTTTCTCACTGAAGCAGAGGTCTAAATAGACAAACTAACCCTTATAAGTAGTAATTTGCACGAACACTTGCTAGAGCTATATAGGGTTAGCTTGGACTTAGCGACGTACAGACGGGACCAATTAAGTGATTTTGTTTTATTTCCTTTGGTTTTGTACCTATTATATCTTCTACTCATTTTGGGTTGTAATAGATAGTTAAACAACTTGTTTTACATGCCAAATGCCTAACTTCACATCTAATGGTTTTTCTACATAATTAAGTGGTGTTTTCTTAACAAAATGGTTTTGAGTTTTCTTTAATCAAAAGTCACATAAAATGTATTTTAATAAAGACCAATCTCCTAGAGACGAGGTTAGGCAATTACCACTAATTCTTATGGAATTATAGGTAATTGTCAAGTTAAATCATAATTAATTAATGACTCACTTCTTAGATGTAAACTATACTCGTTGTATTCTTTAAATACTACAAATATACTTCTTATACATGGAAAGGTGACATAACTACTTTAAACATGCTTGTTTGATACGGGATTGATAAACATTACAATATATAAAGAAGGCATATTATTGGGGCATAAATAAGATTTGAATTTCGAACCTTTCTAGTATAAAAGATTAGAGGTACTAGTATAGAGGCTAAATAGAGACTCCTAAACACTAAACCACTCTCACCCTCGATAAAAATACATATTTTCTCTACAGTGGCAACTTCGCTAGGGATTGAGAATTTAAATCTAAAAGTGCCAAAATAATATGCCATCTAATATTCTAATTTTTATCAATCCCATGTATTGTATCCTATATAAATTGTGTCTCTTTTACCTTGGATGGTGTTGTGAACCATGACTTTATTTTTCATTTAAGAATGGAGAAGTGTTAGCATATCTATGACTCATAAGCCTCATGCTTTTAGGTATATGAAAAAGGTGAACTAAGCTATTTCTATTATCCTTGATTGGAAAGACCTGTTAGGATGGACCTCTGTTTGTGGGAGCCATAAGCCTTTTTAACCAAACCATAAGCCCATATAGTTAAGCCTAGCAACTTCCATTAAGTTATATGACCCTAACAATTTGTGATTACATTATGATTGCTATATGGGCATATCACATTTAATCTTATTTGAACTGGGGCCAAGCCTATTATGCCCTTTATCTGGAATGGACCAAACCTAATTTCACCTCAAACAAGACTTAAATGTTATGGGCCATTATTCTTGCATGCACCTTAAATATGAGAGGTTATTAGGCTTAATCAAGCCTATATTCGAACCTATGTATCCCCTAATAATGCTTAGGTAAGCCCACCTAGGAAGATTTGCTAAGACCATGTGTGTGGGATTAATAAGGTTAGAAGGCTTATTGCTTGTGTTTGTCTTTGTACACCCTTAACTCGTGTCTTTTTTAACATTATATTCTACCTGTTACATAACATAAACCTTACATCTTTCTTTTTTATATTCTTCTTATTTGCTATGTGCCATGTGTATATCATGCTTTAATGTATATGCATAACACTATACCTATTACATGACTTAAACTTTGTGTCTTTCCTTGTATCTCACAAACTTTTACATTTTCATCCAAATACTCATGCATTAAGTACACTTTACACTAGTACATGACACACTAACCATGCATCTAAAGTTGATATCTTATAAAGGATCATTAACCTTTTACTCATACATCATGTAACAATTCATATCATGTATCCATAAATATGCATGCATCATACTTGTTCTCATAACATTAGTTATACATGAGACTTGGAGCACATATATTATGTATTAATAGGAATAATACATAACATGCACTAAAGTTATAAGCTTTCATTGATACATCAACATATGTTGCATATGAACAATACTACCCCATTCACATTACTTAGGCTTAGTCAAACATGATTGATCTATAACACCTTAGATTGCATACATTGTAAACATATTTCACATCTCACACTAGCACATGTTATTCCTTAAGATAATCCCCATACTAAGATCTCCTAACCTTACCCATACATTAGCTATCTATGTAGCCATGCATAACATAGGCACTATAGCATTAAAGGAATAAGCACCTCACTTGTGTATCTAATATTCTCATGCATACATCCTCACATGTATCTATATAAAACCATGCATATATCTTTACCCCTTACATGCATCATGAATATATCTCTACGTATACACCTTTCATACCTCTACCTTATATAAGTGCCCTAACATGTGAAGTATACATCATTTGTCATGAAACCATCCACATATATACTTAGAAGACTCACATGTCTATGAACAACAAAACACACATCCATTGTAATCCATGTACCTTGTATAGATAGCTCGCATCATACCTTAGAAATAATTATTCATGTATCATCAACTTACACAAACATGTCATACACATGTCATGTAGTTTTCATAAGTTGTACATGTACTAACATACGTCTTACATCATGAACCATCTTATATGCACATACATGTATTAACCGTCCTCCACACATCCATGTATTTGTATACCATACATAGATATATATCATCATTATATAGACTTCATTCACCTTGTATAGGTGTGACATCCATCCATCATATGTCCACATGCAGTCATATTATGCCCATACACATCATGTCCACATCACATATTATTGTATAAGGATAACATTATTCTATGACTCCACACTTTTATGCATACCACTTAGGCTTAGTCATGCATCATTCATCCATACATGCATTATCATCCACCTATGGGTGTCACATGCATTCATTTATGGGAACCTTAATCGTATGCACACGTATTTGCATGCATTTGGCATACTATACTTATGCGCTACCATATATCAATCATCATATAAACTTCAGTCACTTGGTATTATATCATATCCAAATGCATTTTTCATACATAGCATCACAAATCTTGCTAACTTCAAGGATCATTCTTCACTCGAGGCTTTTCAAAGGAAAAGACTTAACCACTCTGGTTCTTACAATACTTTTCACCATAAAATGGCAACCAAACCTAAAACTACAGGAGAAAGTCAATTTGTGACTAGAGGCATATTTAACAAAGTGATGGTAGCATTAAAATAAAGGATGATAGCACTTATAAAGGAAAAGATTCAAGAGAGGTTTTGTCTTAAAATCCAATAATAGGTTGCTCCAAAGAACTTGACAAACATGAACTCAACCATGAGGGTAAACAATAACCAAAGAACTAAGCTAAGAAAAATTCCTCACAAATTTACCTAACTCAATAACCCTTTGTCAATGATACTTAAGGAATTGAGAGAAGAAAACCTTTTTCAACCCTTGATACTTGAACACCATTCCTCACCATTTCCATTTAACTATCGCCATGACCTATAGTGTACTTATCATTAAAAGACTGGCCACTTGATTAACAATTGCAAAGCACTACGTCGAGCTATTCAAGGCCTCATAGACCATGGCATGATCTTTAACCCTAAAGATTACTTATCACTGGACCTCACCAATATTCCTGAAATCTCTAAAAAGTAAGGTTTTCTTTTCTTGATGTTTGGTTTGCCACCCAAAGGGCCAACTATTGACTAATTACAAGATCTCATCAATCAAGGATATGAAAAGATCCAGGGAAGATAAGCTAGAATATCTTTGTTTTATTTTTTAGTTATTTTCTTTCTTTTATTTTGGAAATAGTTAAAGTTTAATAAAACATCATTTTGGCTTTTCATGAGAATCTTTGTGTACAATAATCATTGTATAACATAGTACTTTTAAAAGCGAGTTAAAAGATTTCAAAAAAAAAAAGAAATAAACATGATCAGCTTAATCCACACCTATTTCAAATAATTCATGATGGCTCATCACTGCTATGCACAATTATGAAGTTTAAGACTTGATTTTTCCTTGTAAAGCATGAAAAATATCCCTAAATGAGAGATGTGAGATAAAAAAAAGAAAATAAAAAGCTAGGGGCAATTAAATCCAAATAAATCTTAAAAGAGGTTCAAATTCAATAGGCTCTAAAACTTAAAGCATTAAATTCACTCTATATCATCATTTTCAAAGCCTAAAAGCCCAGGTAATTATATTAAAAAGATAAATATTTCACAATTCTTGCTCACCTAAAATCCAAGGGTTAGAAGCTCTAAGATACTAAAACCCAAAAGCCTATAAAAACAAAAGGATTTGCCTTAAGCCTCAAGCAAATGAGCATTCTCTTTTCAACTATGGTTGCCTTCATTTAAAAAGAAATGAGTTTTCTAATTCTCACTAGGTTAATCAACTAAGAGCATGAACCTAGGCAAAAGTTAGGGAAAGCGAGAGAAAATATTTAGTCTGAAAATCTTCACAACTAACTAATAATAGGGATATCATCAATACAATACTAAAAAAGGTTGAAAAGATGACATTCAAAACACTGGGGGGCACTAAGCCAACACTCACAGAAAGCTACTTGTTGATCTAAAAGGCTCTATCTCCCATGGCGAGAGCTCCAAAACATACTGAGCCATCTTAAAAGGTGCAAGCATAGAATTAATTGATCAAGCATTAACATAATCACATTCCAAGCCTTAATTGAAAGTGAATAAGCTAAATTAAAAAAAAAGCTTGCTAGGTTTAAAACTCGTAAATAGCAGTTTAAGAAAAAACTAGAGCATACCTCACTAGATTGAAAATCCATAAAGGGCAGTCTAGGAAAAAATTAGAGGCTGACATAAAATATTTAGTTGGAAAATCTTTGGATTAGCTAATAACAAGAGTACCATGCTATGCAATCACATACATTCATATGCGCATTCATCATTCATACATTGTTAAATACCCTCTATGACAAATTCACATTTCACCCATGCCTTGGCCTTGCCATTGTTCCCCTTAACCCAACTTACTTCTCAACACATTTTCTAGCCTTTTTATTACATTAACTTGACCTTTTTTCTTTAAGAGACATCTTATTCTCATTACCCTAACTTAGTCTACAACTTTACAACTTTGCTCTTTTCTTATACCCAACCTTTTCCTATGATAAGTCTGAGAAGAGAATGATCCCAATAACAAAATATGTACTGACTCATACATTTATCACAAGAGAATATTCATTCTTTATAAGAGAAGATGCATTCATTGTTCTATTACACTATTCATTCATCATAACAAAAGATGTACCTCACTCAACATGTATTTGCTTTCACCATTCATGCATCATAAGAGATAATTCATTCAATCATGTAGGAAAAAGTCATACAACTATCTTACATGCATTCACTATTCATTCAAATTCCTCATTCATTTAGGAGAGAATAAGCAAAAAACACATGTATCATTACATTCATAAGAAATGCATTATTCACCACTCAATAAAAAAATACCTTGTTGTATTCCATCATTTAGAAAAGATTAGGAATCAATTTTCATATCATTCATTCATCACTAAATTCATTCACCTGCACTTATCAAAGTAAGCATATAGTTAGTAAATACATATCCAGCTTGAATCACTCTATCACCATAATCATTTGCTAAAGTCATCTCATTCACCACCTTTATGATTTCATGCTCATCCATAGGATAGAGTGCATTCATTCATTAAAATCATGTCATTTATCACCATCATGGTTTTATGCTCATTCATTTAAGATAGGATAGATTCATTTATTTAAGAGAAAACTAAGTCATCAATCTCTAAATGCGTTCATACATTTACACATGTATCAGTTCATTCATCTAACATTAGCCACATAGGCACACCACTTATTAGGTTTACATGCATAAGCATCTTATTAGACATCAGTGACATTACTCAAAGACATGAAGGACAAATAACATGCATAAGCATAATTTAGAATAGAGTCACATTCCTTCACGCATCATAGAAAAAGGTTCAGTTATCTAAGAACTAAGTAAAAACTTATCCATGTAGGGTGCTACATTCAATTATGCATGCTCAAATGCATTAGCCATATATCTACTATGTTTAAGCCTCTAACTTATACATTAGTCATACACTTACATCACATATAACACATGTGCACATGATGTCACTATCCTTAACACTAAATATGGTTCAGACTATTGCTTAAGACCTATCACCAGATTTAATTCGGTCTACAACATCAGACTATTAGTTAAGAACTATCACTAGATTCGGTTTGGTGCATAACATTGGACTATTGCTTAAGACATATCACCAGATTTGATTTGGTCCATGACATTAGACTATTCTTTAGACTATCACTAGATTCGGTTTGATTAGTATACTTTAGGCTTATCACCAAATTCAATTCGATCAGCATACTTTAGACCTATCACCAAATTTGGTTCGATCAACCTACTCAGACCTATCATCAAATTTGGTTCTGTTAGTACCTCTAGACTCATCACTAGATTTGTTTCAATCAACTCTTTTATATTTATCACTAAATTTGGTTCTATCCATCTACAACTTACCAACTTGAAAGCAAACAAGCACCCATATTTAGTATAGTTTATCTTCCCCTTGGAGGGGAACAAACACCTGTATTAAGTATAGTTTTCTTTAACATCTAGACATTCCCTTGAAAATGACTAGGCACCCATATTCGGTGTAGTTTTCTTCAATTTCAATTCAAATCATTCGAAGGCAAAGAGGCACCCATATTCAATGTAGTTTATTTTCACTTAGAGACGAATAGGCACGTGTATTCATTGTAGTTTTCTTTAGTATAACATCTTGAAATGCCCTTAAAGTCAAATAGGCACCTGCATTCAGTTTAGTTTTCTTCAATTCAACATTTTGAAATTCCCTTAAAGGCAAACAAGCTTTACAATCAGTGTAGTTTTCTTTAACATTAAACAACTTGAAAATCTTTTGAAGGCAAACAAGCCCCTATATACAGTGTAATTTATCTTCACTTAGAGGTAAACATGCACCTATATTTGGTGTAGTTTTCTTTAGTTTAATATCTTAAAATTCCTTTGAAGGCAAATAAGCACCCATATCTAGTGTAATTCATCTTCACTCGAAGGTGAGCAAACATCCGTATTTGATGTAGCTTACTTTGAAACCTTATCTGGAAATATCAAAGCAAAAACATGTTATGATCTAGTTAGATTTTTACTTCACCCAAGGACAAGTAGGCACCCGTATTCAGTGTAGTTTTCTTTACAATATCAATTCTTTTTTAAAAGGAAAATACAACTTAGGTTTAGAAAGCTTTTGCAATGACTTAAAGGTAAGCATTCGTATTCAATAGAGCTTTATGCCAAGTAAGTATACTTTTAGGTAAGTATTTCTAACTAAGGTACTTTGATATGCACTATTTCTTTGGCATTTTATAGCACACATGAAAGTAAGGGCAATTGTAGATGCCTCACTTTTTGGCCTATAATGATAACTAGAGACAAGCTTAATCAATAAGGTAATCAACTTGGAAATCATGTCCACAGAAACTAGCATGGCATAAGTTTGCCCGAAATTAATGCTCTCACCATAGCCAACCTAGACCAGTTAAGCCCAATACCTAAAGATTTGCATGGACAAGCCAAAGCCTATATTTGTAGGGACCAAACAAAACTTGGCCTAAAGCCTATGTAGTGGCAAGAAAGCCTATAACCTAAGTTTCGTACAAACTTGCCAACATAAAACTTCCAGAAGCACAGGATTCTTATCCAGACTTTGTCTCCCAATCCTAGGAGGACTCTATCACTTCTGGATGGGAGACTCTTAACCCTAAGCCTATAAATACCCTTTTTGGGTACGGTGAAAGAGAAGCTTAAAAAGGAGGAAATTATGAGAGCCTAAATCCACTATCTATGAGTCTAGGAGAAGACTCTAACCAAGAATTGCTCTACTAGTCCTATTAGCCCACACTTAAAGTCTATTCTTCCAAAACCCTACCTTTTGCATTATTACTTGAAGTCCACTTCCAAGGTTAAGATTTGAGGCCTTATATTATGTATCATTCTATTTTAATAGACCTAGGATCTCTAAGGATTGATCACAAGTGAGGTGATTCTATGTAATCCCCACTTTGATCATAGGAGTAGGTAATCATTTTATGTTGTTGCATATTATACAATTGACTGTTTTTATGTTATAGCTATTCTATTTTTTTGTCCTAATCACATAGACCTATTTATAAGTGTGCTCATATCCATATAAGCTTACTTTATTGACATGTACTTGATTTGTCATTTGCATGGACTTATGTTCGATAACAATGTCTTATTTGCCTTATGTGTTATTTTCTAATTATTTTATTCACCATATTGACATGATTCTATGTTGTTATCATGGTGTGTAAATAATCTATTCTATAATATGCATATTGTTGACATACTAAAACTATTATGCAGTTTGCATAGACTCTCTCTCATGAGGAATGTAGTCCATATAGATGGGCTTACTTTATTATTATTTATTCTATCTTCAAGTCTGTGCAAACTCCCTCTCATGAGGAACGTAGTCCATATGGATATATTTATCTTAAGCATTTTTATTATATTATATATTCTTCACAAACTCATTATTACGAGGAACATAGTCCGTGAAGACATTTATTTTGAATTCCAATTTTTACTTGTATTTGTATTTCTCATCATTTTTATGTGTCCTTATGAATCCTTATTTGGTATCATTAACCTTTTCCTTTGAGTTATATACAAGTGACCTTTTTCATTAGAGCAGAGGTTAAGACGGACAAAATAACCATTATAAGTAATAGTCTGCATGGACACTTGCCTGAGCTACACAGGGTCTGCACAGGCTCAGCAATGTACAGATGGGACTAACTAAGTGATTTGTTTTATTTCTTTCGTTTTGTACCTATTATATCATTTGCTCATTTTAGGTTTGTAATAAATAGTTAAATAACTTGTTTTACATGCCAAATGCCTAACTTCACTTTAAATGGTTTTACTACATAATTAATGGTGTTTTCTTAACAAAATAGTTTTGAGTTTTCTCAAATCAAAACTCACATAAAAAATGTATTTTAATAAGTCCAATCTCTTAGAGATAGGAGTTAGGTAGTTATCACCAATTCCTATGAATTTATGGGTAATTATCAGGCCAAATCACAATTAATCAATGACCCATTTTCTAGATGTATAATATACTTGTTGTATTCTTTAAATATCACAAATTTACTTCTTATACATGAAAATGTGACATAACTACTTTCATGCATGCTTGTTTAATATGGGATTGATAAATATTAGAATATACAAAGAACACATATTATTAGGGCATAAATAAGATATGAATTCCAAACCTTTCTAGTACAAAAGATCAGAGGTCTTAGTGTAGAGGTCAAGTGGTGACTCCTAAATACTAAACTGCTCTTATTCTTAGTAAAAATACATATTTTTTATACAATAACTTTTTTTTATTTTGACTATTTTCTTATATTTTTCTTAAATGTTGTTATAGGAAAAAAAGTGATTTTTACATATTATAAAAAGTAACCAAATTGATTTATATTCAATTAATTGGTGCTTTTCTAATAAAATAGGGTTTGATTTTTCCTCAATAAAAGTCACAATAATAAAAACTTGTTTTCATAAATTGGCATGTGAGAACTAAAGTCCTTAAAAATAATCAATTTCCCCACTTGATGTATGTTCTCCTTTAATTCTATGTGCCTTTTTTATGTTTGTTAATACACTTATTTTATTATGTTTTCTATGTGATTGAATATTTTATTTTTTAATTCCAAAATCTGCTAAAAAAAAGGATAAAATTATGAATTTAATCTAAAATTTTATGTTGAATTAAGGTATAAATAAGGCTAAGGTTTCAAACCATTCTCTGGTTTTGCCCTATAAGGTATTTCCTAACTTTGGTTGGGTTACAACTCCTACCTTATGGTCACCAACTTGTACTTTTTAGGTGATCAATTATTAATGGGTTAAGATTCTTTAAATCCCCTTC
The DNA here is from genome assembly GCA_948208565.1 of Hura crepitans. Classification (NCBI taxonomy): domain Eukaryota; kingdom Viridiplantae; phylum Streptophyta; class Magnoliopsida; order Malpighiales; family Euphorbiaceae; genus Hura; species Hura crepitans. Next base: position 904 of record CANXYI011544658.1, on the reverse strand, counting down.
TTGCCTTTCAAGATTTGAGTAGTGAGATTTGGGTTTAAGTTTTTGGTCATTTTAGGTTGGCTAGCCTCAGAAAGAAACGATGTAAACATTAGTGTTACCTACACATCTGAGGTAAGACATGGTGGACATTAGATGTAAATATCTATAGAGTGATCCTAGATCACTGTAGCCTTAGTCCGATTGGCCTATTAGTGTATGCCCTCTCAACCAATCAAAATCACTACTCAGTGAGCACTACTAGTAGCTCAGTGACTCGATTAATCGATAAGTGTAGGAGCTTAGTGAACTAGAGGAGAGATAGCCATTACTATGTTCCTTGTACTCCAACTAGATGGCAAAAGCATAAAAAAGATGTGCTCATTAGTACTTTAGTGTGCTAAGAAACTCTAGAGTTATCATGGGGTGAGTGGCAAAGTGGAGTGTGTAAAAGTCTCATAACCTAACCCATGCCAACAATTGATAAGCTTGTGCATTTCTCCTAAATCTCATAGTGTGTAAGCATATAGATATCTAATGCTTATTAGGCTAAAGGTGGATAACCTTTGGAATCTATTAGCCCCTTATGGTGATAACCAATCTGTTAGTGTCATGTGTTTTAGAATTAGCTAGTGTCTTAGTTAGCTCTATTGGTGTCTTGGAGGCATAATGTTGTGTGTAAGTATAAATGTGAAGATATAAATTTTTTTGGAATGTTCTAATATGTTGTCATAATGAAAATAGAAAGAAATAGCTATTTTTATAATGATACATGGAAATAGCCATTTTAGGCTAAGAAAAATGGCCATTTTAGGGAAAAACACTAATTTTCCAATAGGCCAAAATACTTGTTTTGATGGAGCATAAAACCATCATTTTGTGCTCTATGAAAATAGCTATTTCATTATAAGCTATTATAAATACATGC
>CANXYI011544622.1:0-13279 GCA_948208565.1 Hura crepitans | reverse complement strand
AAGTTCACTACTAATGCTTCAAGCATTATGATCTTTACATTCATGGGTGATTTAAATGTTAGCAATGCATGTGATATGTACATGATGTAATGCTTATGATTCAAATGGATATGTAATGTATTATAGCATGTTTGATGAGGTTTACATGTTATTAATCCTAAAGATACAAGGTGGATGGTTAATGCATATATGCTTGACTAAGCCTAGGTAATATGAATGTGATGTAACTTTTATATGTGATATGTGCATGATGTAATGCTTATAATTCATATGGATATGCAATGGATTATAGTATACATGATGATTTCTACATGTCATCAATCTTAAAGATATAAAATGGATGGTTAATGTATATATGCATGACTAAGCCTAACTATTGTGTATGTGATGTGACTTTTATGTGATGCATGGGATATGTACACGACATGCCTAGATGTAATGTGGATATATGGTGGAGGCATAATATTAGGTAAGATGGAATAATGCGAATAAAGTCTATATGATAGATGATATGTGTCTACGCATGGTATGCTAGATATGAATGCATGAATAATGCATGACTAAGCCTGAGTAGCATTCATGAAGTTATAAGAAGTTATGGAAATAATATGATATGCCTAGGCATAATATGACTACAATGTATGTGGACATAGATGGATGGATATCACAACTATGCTGGGCATATGATAGAAGATAAATAATGGCAATGCCTAAGTGCAGTATGTATATGGGAATGGATAAGGTTTGCATATGGATCTTATAAGGGTGCATGTGTACATATTTAGAAAGTGTGAAGTCATGGAATAGTTTTAAAGTTGTACAATAGTGTGATGAATGCATGAGCTTGTACAATCTCAGGAACCTATGCAAACTATTTCTATGTATGTTTATTTTATGCATGGCCAAGTAAATCTTCTAAATAGATGCTCACTTGATGAATGATGCATGCTCATTATGATGTGAGAGATGTTAGGGGACTTATGTAAGGTGCATGTGATGGTGCTTACAAGTGAAGATGTATGCATGGTTTTATGTGGGTCTATAGTTGTGAGGTACATATTATGTTGTGAGATGCCTATGCGAGGTGCTTATTTCCTTAGATACTATATGTGGCTATATGTGTGAAGATCCTAATATGGGGATGACGATTAAGGGATAATATGTGTATGCATGATATGTACCTTTACAACATATGTAACCTAAGGTGTTTACAAATTGATGATGTTTGACTAAACCTAAGCCTAAGCAGTATGAATGGGGTAGCTTCGTAGATGTATGCATGAAAGCCTATAGTTCTAGTGCATGATTCATTGTTCCTATTAATGTCTAATATGGATGCTTTGCATCTTATGCATACATGATGTTATGTGGGGGTACAAAAAGCTTGAAGTTAAAGGATCTTTTATAAGATGACACTATTTTGATGTATAGACAGTGTAAAGTGTACTTATGTCCATATGTAACGTGTTTATAATACATTAAGTATCATGTTGGGAATGTCAATGTTTATAAGATGTAAAAAGATACAAAGTTTAAGTTTATGTACTATGCATAGTGTTATCTATAGGCATTAAAACATGATATATACATGGTACATAGAATACAAATAAAAATATGTAAAACAAGAAGGATATAAAGTTTATGTTACGTAGTAGGTACAATGTAATATTATGCATTTTTATATAAAAGGGATACATGTTAGATGTAAAAGGACAAACACAAGCAATATGCCTTCCAACCTTATCACTCCCACACATGTGGTCTTAGTCATTCTTCCAAGGTGGCCTTACCTAAGCATCATCGGGGGATGCATAGGTTCAAACATGGGCCTGATTAGGCCTAATAATCTCTCGTATTTAAAGCACATGCAAGGATAATAGCCTATAACATTTAAGCCTTATTTGAGGTGAAATTATGTTAGGCCCATTCTAGATAAAAGGCACAATGGGCTTGCCCCCACTTCAAAAAAGGTTAAATGTGATAGGCCCTTATAGCAATCATAACGCAATCACAATCTCTTAGGGTCATACATCCAAGGGGAAGTTGCTATGCTCTACTACATAGGCTCATGGTTTCGATCGACAGGCTTATTGGCTCCCACAAGCAGAGGTCTCTCCTAATGGATCTCTCCAATCAAGGATAATAATGACCGATCTATTCACCTTTTTATATACCTGAAGGAACAAGGCTTGTGAATGATAGATATGCTAGCACTTCTTCATTCTTGAATGAAAAATGGAGTCATAGTTCATAACACTATCCAAGGTAAAAGGGACACAGTTTATATAGGATGCAATACATGGGATTGATAAAAATTAGAATATTTGGATGGCAAAGTGTTTGGGCACTTTCAGATTAAAATTTCTTAGTCCCCAGCGGAGTCGCCACTGTAGAGATTATGATATTTTTACTAAGGACGAGAGTGGTTTATGGATTCGCCACCTGGCCTCTACACCAGGACCTCTAATCTTCTATACTAGAAAGGTTTAGAATTTCAGATCTTATTTATGCCCTAATAATATGTTGTCTATGTATATTGTAACTTTTATCAATCCCTTATCAAATAAGCATGCATTATATTTAAAGTATTTATGTCATCTTTTCATGTAATAGAAGTAAACTGCAATATTTAAGGAATGCAATAAAGTAAGTTGTACATCCATAAATTAGGTTATTAATTGATTGTTATTTAACCTGACAATTACCCGTAATTCCATAGGAATTGGCAGTAATTGCTCAACTCCCATCTCTAAGAGATTGGCCTTTATTAAAACACATTTTTTTTCATGTGACTTTTGATTAAAGAAAAATTAAAACCATTTTGTTTTGGAAAATACAAATTAATTATACATAAAATTATTGTATGAAAGAGTTAGGTTTTAGCATGTAAAATGCATTATTTACTACATATTACAACCCAAAAATAAGTAAATGAGTATAAACAGTACAAAACCAAGGAAATAAGCTAAGGTCTTAAAATTGATCTGCTTCAGCATCGGTAACTCCATGCGGATGTAGGAGTCGATGGTTATTAGTCTGTGCGGACATAAGTGGCAATGACTATAAGTACATGCAGACTTCGGCTAAGGGAAAGTTAAGTCCATCTCATACTTCCACTCTAATGTGATACCCCATTAACAGTTCAGAAAACATTCAAGTCAAATTAATTAGATCTAAATTATTAACACAAATAATTATTCGAAACCATAAACTGACTCATCCTAAACACACTGCATATTATAAATGACATAATGAGGATTCACCATATAAACCACCATTTATAGATCCATGTGAACCTTTAACCCTTATGACAGGGAGTCCGTGCGGACTATTAAGCCTCTTAACATGCATGCAAATAGGGTCGTGTAGACTAATACAAGTACTTGCCTTCAAAGATATTAAGTCCGTGCAGACCTAATAAAATTTACTCAGAGAGATCACACTCATCATTGCATATTAATGCTAATTACAGACATTTATAGTTCATACATCTAATGAGATTAGCCTACTCATCATCAATGAGAATGGGGATACTCAAGATATCACCTTATTAACCAAACATCTCAGAGATCATCGGCTTGTAAGAAAATAGAAAAGAGGACCTTAGATATTACCTATTATGAAAGAGTCTCTTGAAGCACAAACACAAAGGCCTCTTGATATCAATGAGAATGGTTAAAGTCTTCCTTATACTTGATTTTACTAAGCTTTCTTATGTCTGTTGTTGCTGCAATGGTTGCACTTATGGATTTTCAATCTCTATTATTTTTCCAGCCCCCCCTTTCCTCCTTTAAGAGAAGTATTTATATTTCTTTTCTAGGTTTTTCTACTCCCTTTCATCAAGTGGAAGTCCTAATCCCTTTTGGATTCTGACCCTTAGACTAAATTGGCAATGTTTAAATCCAGAGTGTGTTTCCATCGGCAAGTCTGTGCGAACTTATTCTTGATGGTCCGTCCGGACTAAGGATTCTTAAGTGATTGTCTTTGATCTTCATCGGTCGGGCCCTAGCCTACTTCTGTAGTTAGTCTGTGTAGACTAAGTATTTAAGGATGTTAGTCCATGTAGACCTAAGTCTTGAGGGCTTTTTGTTCTGTGCTCAAGAGCTATCTTTGGTTATCATCATTGGTCCCAAAAAATGAATAGGTTTATACCACGGGGGCTTTGCCCTCGCACCCCCATTGGAATCAGTGTTGAGCATTGGGCTTGGGTCTATCGGTTTAAGCCCTTCACTTTCGCTGTAGATTCCCATTTTTTCCATAATTCGGGTCGCACTGTGAGCGTTTTGGGTCTAGTCAAAGTCTGAATACATAAGAAAGTCCTAGACCCAAAATCAAGGTGTCTATACCCATCAACATTGTATTACATGTAACTCAGCATAGGCACATCCACTAAGGTGCCAATCAGCTCACCAGGCAAAGAGGACTAATCGATAGACGGACCTAGAACTCTACTATGTGCTAAAAGAGGTGAGAATTGAGAGCTAAGAGAACTAGGGGTAGTTCTAGGCCATTTCCTTGATGACAACAAGCTGTCCCCTGGGAAAATAATAGGTTACAATGCCACAAACAAAGTCAGGAAATATCACAAAAATGAATCAAAAATTAAGAAACTCACTAGTGGTAAATGAGGTCTTGATGTGTATGGAACCTAAGAAAGCAAATGAGCTGAGGCCCAAGAAGCATAGCCCTCTGCACCTTCCTCTACTAATGTGGCTCTTGGAATCCCTGCAATCATACCCTGCACGAACTTTAGATCATCTATATACCTCCTGAATAGCATCGAGTCAAAAGGATTCTGAGGAATAAGGCAAGCATTAAGCCCCGAGTACCAATTCACAATTCTCACTCCTAAAAACTAGGAGTAGGCCTTTAGAGTGGTCAGCAAGAGGTGGTGGGAAAACAATCATCTGATAAAGCATAAGGGAGTGGGTAGCTCCTTGATGGGAAAAACCCACCAAGCTATGTTGACTTGCATAGGTAAGTATTAGTTACATATAGAGAAATAACTAACAAAGATTTTTTTTGACTTAATGTACAGGAGATACTTATATCAGTCTAGATCCTAGAGCTAAGATAATGATGGTGCTGCATCAAGAAAGCCGTGTTCTATGGACCCAAAGATAGTTGAACCTATCTATCTATCATCGAATAGTGGCGAGGCATGTTTAGTTTATAGGGATAAGCAAATAAGTGAATCTCATACGCCCACACTTAAAATGACAAAGCACAACAAATTCACGAGGAGGCTTCAAAGAAACATAAATTGATAAGGGTGAGTTGCTAGCATACTCGACACGAAGCCGTTGACAAACTGATGGCTCTTCCTTATCCGAATAGCCATATCTAGACTCCTAAACATCCACCCAAGGGAGGAGCAGCACCAGTTCTAACTACCAATCTTGTCAACCTTCTCAAAAATAGGGAGGAAGCTCTAGCTCACTGTGCCATTAGCATTAGTGAAGAGGAGAGTACCCATCAGTTAAAGAATGAAGCAGCGGGTATACTAATCAATCACCAGCTAGCTTAAAAGGGCCTCTTCCCCCCACTTCTTCTACAAGTTGGTGCATTGAATGTTTCCAACTCTATCTTAAGGAATGAAACCCAGTAGCTTTTCATCTCTTGCTACCTCAGCGAAGGGTGATGATAGCAAGCAACAAAAGCGATCACATGTCTTGTGAAAGGTACCTTAGTGATAAAGGCCCAATTGAAATGAGTTATCATTATTTCATAAAAGGGCAAATGTAAGGTATGTATAGTGTCCATCCACTTATCCAATAAAGCCTTTAAACCTTGTAAGTCATAATGAAAGTCTCTACTAATGAGATGGTCTAAGAAGATTTGAAAGCCAGTAGCTCAGACCCTATTCTTCACCGACATTGGCATAGCAGAATACCATTGTTGGGGTCTAAAAAGAGTGCCCCCACACTTGAGATATATCTACAAAAGAAAAAGAAACAAAATTCAATAAAGTCTGCATGGACTAATATTTTGATAATAGATCTGCATGGACTAAGAAAAATAAGCAGGCAAATGTTCGCACGAACCATGCCTATAGGCAAGCCAGTGTCCACACAGACTACATTCATAAACACATAAAAGTCTGCACAGACCACACTCACTAACAAATACAAGTCCACATGGACATATAATAATTATCCATAAGTCTGCATGGACTTCATAAAATAGCATATGTAGAACAATCACATAACACATTCTAATACATTAGAAAGAATGACATGAGAACTATGTCCGCACAGACCAACTCTGCACTAGTGAACTAGGTCTGTATAGACCAACTGTGTGAACTAGGTCTACACAGACTTATTGAGCAAAAAAATTTTTACAATGCAAAAAATGAAGGAAACATTGATTAGAACAGTAATGAGACACATAGGGGAAAGAAAACACACCTGAGGATAGACCTCTAAGCAGGCATTGTGCATCAAGTCTGCTAAAAGGGGGATTGGGTCACCAAACACAACCCTATTTATAAGAGCAGCATTGTCGAGGGTGGTTAATGGTAGCAGATGGTATGAAACTAACTGGAGTCAATAAGGAGGTGTCCTTCGATGGTAGAGGAGAAGAGTAAGGCCTTGGGCCCATTGGAAGAAGGATGATAGTCAGAGTCCCTTCACTATCATTGGAAGTGGACGAATGCGAGGCACTAGCAATGTAAGAAGCCATCAAAAAAGTCATATGCTTAAGAGAAAAAGCAATGGAGAAGAGAAACAAAAGAGGTTGTAAATGAGAAATGAGGGGAGAAAATGAATGGTTATAACTCTATTGCGCTAGGTCCGCATGAACATCATTTTAATAAAGTCTGCATGGACTCTTTTCTACCTTATCTACACGAGTCAATATCAACTTAGTCTGCACAGATCTCCTTGAGACTTAGTTTATACGAACCATGATTAACTACATCTGCACAAACTTCTACCTGCAAAGTTTAAAAAAAAAGGAAGAAGAGAGGGAATACCTTTCAAAGGCCAAACTTACTCCATAACAATTTTTCATAATCTAATTAACATTTCATTTTTGTCGGACCAACTGAAAGTTCCATCCACCATTCTAGAACAACCTTGAGTTCAGTCCACTATTTTAGGTTTAGCCTCATAAGCTAATTTAAAATCAAAATCAAAATCAACATCAAAGCCCACTCAACAAAAGTATGAGTAGAAAAAGCTGACAGGTAAGTATCCCTAACTTAGATACTTTGATATGTATTATTGATACATAGCATACATAAAAGTGGGGGCAACTATAGACACCTCACCCTTGACCTATGATGATAGCCAGAGCTAAACTCTCAAGCATAGCATAAAGCCATCAAGAGATAGGTTCACACGGACTAACTATGTGAACAGGTAAAAATCCAACCCATGAACCCCCTAGACTAGTATACAAAAAGCTTAGTCTGCATAGACTAGTACGATAAGTCTGCATAGACCTACCGATGGGAAAGGCCTTTCAGAGGTAGAATTTTGCCTATTCAATCTAAGAGCCAGAATCCCATTAGGATTGGGACTTCTTTCTAGATAAAAATAGGAAAACCTAAATAAGACTAACTATATATACTTCTCTATATCAAAAGAGAAGAGGAGGCTAAAAAATTATGATCTTACTAATCACACATAAAAAGTGGAAAGCATGCAGAAAACTATTAGAGCTTAATCCAAAGGCAATTCGAATCATCCTCACTTGAACCTTGAGATTTTTGTGCTATTGTTTGAAAAGACTTCTTGCTCAAGTAATATCTGAGGTCTATTATGTGTTTATTATTGTTTTACAATATGATCTCTAAAATTGATACATAAGTGAGGTGATACTTTGTTATCCCCACTTTCATTCATGATGAGTAGGCCATCATAGCAACATGTTTGATACAGAATTGATTCTTATAGTCAATATTAAGCATGTTGTATTATGTTAATAATCATCACACGAATCTGATCATATGTATGGTTAGGTCTGCATAGACTTAGTTCCTTTAGTCATAAGCATAATAAGTTAGTTCGTATGACCTTATTTTCCTTAGGTCAACATGGCAAATAGGTCTGCATAGACCTATATCCAGTGTGCATGATTCTATGTTTTAAGTATCTTATTATATTCTAATTGATAAATGTGAATCATTTAGTTTATATGTTGATATTGCATGTGAAAGTATGTACATATGTGTAAGGGATTGATAAGAGGTCCGCACGAACTCCTTATTAAGAGGGCTGTAGTCTGCACAGACCTATATATGATGAATTGTAGGATAGCTCTTTAAAGTATACTTTGTTTATATACAAAAAATCATTTCTTTATCCATATGTCCTAAATATGTTCATTTTCTATTTATTATAAGTTAATGCTTATATAACCTTGATTTAACTTTGTTTGACTTTGTTATCCTATGAGTAGTTAACTAGATTCACTTGTTGGATCAAAATTTGGGATGGTCATAACTTATTCTTAGAGATGGTCTATATGGACTAAGATTAGACCTCTAGAATGTTTGAATAGACCAAGCAACATAGAAGCGAGACCATTTTAGTGCTATAATCTATTTCCTTTTAGTTATGCACTTATTGTGTATTTTAGCTTGTTTTAAGGTTGTAATAGCTAGTAAATAATTTATTTTACATGTCAAACCTTAATTTCATATAAAATTGGTTCTCTACCTAATTAATTGGTGTTTTCTAATAAAAATGGATTTATATTTCCTTAATCAAAAGTCACAATAATAAAATGTAATTTTGAAGGCTAATCTCTTAGAAATGGGAGTTAGACAACTACCGACAATTCCTATGGAATTACAGGTAGTTGTTAGGTCAATTAACAACTAATGAATAACCCATTTTCTAAATGTATAGGTATGTATGTTATATTTCTATAAATATTAGAATTTACTTTCTTTGTATGAAAAGTGATATGATTTGATTAAGAATAATGCATGCTTGATTGACAAGGGACTGATAAATATTACAAGATATATGGACAACATATTATAAGGGTATAAATAAGATTTGAAATTTCAAACCTTTCTAATACAGAAGATCAGAGGTCTTGGTGTAGAGGCCAAGTGGCGACTCCACTAAACACTCTTGTCCTCGGAAAAAAAATATCATAATCTCTACACCTCTATTCATTTTTTTTCAAACCCATCACCTAAACCATTTACAACACACCTAAATAGTGTAGTTACAAGTTCACATTATCCAAATGAAAGCTTTAAGAAATATAACCATACATTCTATACATAATATGCACACACAAGTTATAGGAAATGGCCAACGCATAAATTAAATGCTCTAAATTAACATACCTCACTACAAAGGGGGATGGATTGTTCATTTTGAGCTTGAAAAAGGCCAAAGCACACCTCAATTTCCTTTACTTCGATTCACACTATGCCCATTCAAAAATCCTTGAAAAATCACACAAGTCTCCAAATCAAATTCCAAGCCTATAGGCATGGAATCACTTACACACAAAAAGTTGCCTCTTAGCCCCTTCTAATGTACACTTGCACACACCTTGAATTTTTTTGAGCCTTAGGGACTCCTATGGCTTTTAATTCCTTCACAATTTAATTCTTAACACATTAATATGATTTTTGGTGGCAATTAGAAAGATAAAAGCTTGCAAAAAGAAGCAAAATGGTGGATGGAAGGAAAAAGTGGCGTAAGGATGGTAGAGGAAGAAAGAAGAAGAATAAGTGGGATGGTGAGTGGCATTAGCCATGTGGCCACTTAGGTGTCACCAAGGCCTATTCATAGTGGCTGAGGTGGCACATGTGGGGTCACATGCCATCTAATCATCTCAAAATAGCTCGATCTCAATAGAAATTTCAAGGAATTTTTAAAAATCACACAAACCTCTAAAAATTGTCACATTTATTTTAAAAATCCTTAATTAGTCCCATTTAGAGGCTCATAAATTTTTCTAGAAAATTCCACCGACATGACAGTTAACCAATTGCCTCAATTTACATGCACAACTTAAGATTAAAAAAGTATCAAACGACCTCAAAATTGAAAAACTCTTTCACCAATGGACTTAAAGGAATTTTTATCCTATAGGGTATGGTATTTTTAGGTCTATTTGAGGACATCCTAGGTTATTCTCGGCCTGACTCCATTTGAGCCTATGGCCCACTAGATTACACCTTAAAATAATTTATTCATTTTGCTAAATCTTTAAATTAAATTAATTTCATGATTTTATGGCCCTTCGAAGTATCATGACTAGTACCCTTACCTCGAACCTCATGAATGTAAGTCAAAACTATGAGAACACTTTTCGACCTTAGTGGTATTATTCACGAATCCTCAATTTACGAGCATTATAATTCTTCCTCCATTAAGAAATTTCATCCTCAAAATTAGCTAAAGTGTATAGGTGTGGATACTAAGCCATCATCTACTCTTTCAGGCTCTAATGTAGCTTCTTCTACAATATGATTCCTCTAGTGGACTTTAACCAAATGAATGGCTTTATTCCTCAATTGCTTCACCTCTCTAGCCAGTATCTATAATAGTTGTTCTTTGTAGCTTAAGTCTTGTTGTATTTCAATATTTTTTATTAGAAATATATGGGAAGGATCTAATTTGTATCACCTCAGTATTGAGATATGGAGCACATCATGCATTTGTGACAATTTAGGTGGCAATGCTAGCCCATATGCTAGAGGTCCCACTCTTTCTATGATTTCATATGGTCCAATGAATCTAGGGCCTTTTTCCTAAATCTATTGACTTTCTTCCAAGGAGATACCTTCAAGAATACTTTCTCACCAACAGTATATTCAATATCCCTCTACTTCAAATCAACATAGGATTTCTACCTACCAGTTGTAGCTTTCAATCTTTTGCTGATAACCTTAACCTTTTCCTCTATATCTCTAATCAGATCAACTCTTGAGATCTTGATTTCCCCAATCTCAGTACAACACAAAGGAGTTCTACACTTTTTACCAAATGGTGCATTACATACAGCCATGCCTACACTAGTCTGATAATAGTTATTGTAGGCAAATTCAACTAGAGACAAGTCTTTATCATAGCTACCTTTAAATTTAATAGAATAGCTACACAACATATCCTCAAGCACTTGTATCACCTTTTCTAATTGTCCATCTGTTTGAGGCTAAAAGGCTATACTATTGGTCAATTTACTACCTAAGGTCTTATACAATTGCTTTCAGAACATAGAAGTGAATCGAGGATCTTTATCAAAATAACTGCCATAGGCACACCATGAAGTCTATTAATCACATCAATGTACAATTTAACTAACCTTTCTAGTGAGTAGTCCATTCTAACAAAGATAAGGTGAGTTGTCTTAGTTAGCTTGTCAACAATCACTCATACACCATCATAGTTACCTCTAGTCATAGGCAATCCCATTACAAAGTCCATTGTCACCTTTTCCAACTTCCATTCTAGTATTGCTATAGGATGTAGCAATCTAGAAGGAACCTAATGTTTAACTTTTACCTACTGGCAGGTCAGACAATTAGCAACATACGCTACCACATCTCTCTTCATACCTAACCACCAATAATGAGACTTTTGGTCTAAATACATCTTAGTATTACCATGGTGTAAGGAATAAGGAGCTTTATATGCCTTTTTTAGTATCTATAACCTCAAGTCATCTGTACCAGTTACACATAACATGCCCTAATAATACAAACATCTATCCTTACTCAAGTTAAATCTTGGTGCCTTCCTCTCTTTGACTTTACTTACCAGCTGCATTAGTGACTCATCTCTGCCCTATGCCTCCTTTCTCTACTATCTGAAATCTAGTTTAATTTGTAACTCAGCTAACACAACATTCTCCTTCATATACTATAACCTAGCATTCATATATCTCAAAGTCGCTATAAATTTCCTACTCAAAGCATCTGCCACAACATTAGATTTCCATAGGTGGTAATCTATTAAGCAGTCATAATTCTTAATCAGCTCTAACTACCTTTTCAGCCTAAAGTTCATTTCTTTATGAGTTAGGAGGCATTTTAGACTAATGTGGTTTGGGCAGATGTAACATTTCTCACCATACAAGTAGTGCCTCTAAATTTTCAAAGCAAATACAATGGCAGTTAGCTCTAAGTGATGAGTAAGATAATTCCACTAATGTAGCTTTAACTACCTTAAAGCATATGCTACTACCTTACCTTCTTGCATCAACATACAACCCAAGCCATTAAGTAAAGCATCACTATATACCATAAAATCCTTACCCTATTCAAGTTGAATCAAATCTAGGGGCTTCTATCAACATCTTTTTCAACTTCTCAAAACTAGCTTGAAATTTGTCATCCTACTCAAATTTCACATTCTTTCTAATTAATCTAGTCAAAGGAGCTGTAATCATAGAAAATCCCTTTATAAATCTTCTATAGTACCCAACAAATCCTAAGAAATCCGTATCTCTATCACATTCCTTAGAGGTTCCCACTCTAGTAATGCTCTAGCCTTGTGAGGGTCTACTTTAATGCCTTTTGCTAACACTATATATCCTAAAAAAGCCACTCTAGTCAACCAAAATTCACCTTTACTCAGCTTGGCATACAGTTTTTTCTCCTTCAGAGTTTATAATAGAACCCTAAGATGCTATTTATGTTTCTCCCTAGTTTTAGAGTATACCAAAATATCATTAATAAATACCACCACAAAATGATCAAGGTAAGGTTGAAATATTCTATTCATTAAGTCCATAAAAAGCTATTGGGGCACTGGTGAAACCAAATGGCATCACTAAAAACTCCTAATACTCATATTTGGTTTTGAATGTAGTCTTAGGAATATCAACTTCCTTAACTCTCAGCTGATGGTATCTGGATCTCAAATCGATCTTGAAAAATACACATACACCTCTTAACTTGTCAAAGAGATCATCTATTCTAGGCAAAGGATATTTTTTTCACTATCACTTTATTTAGTTGTCTATAATCAATACATAGCCGAAGTGTGTTATCTTTCTTCTTTATAAACAACACAGGTGCTCCACATGGTGGAACACTAAGTTTAATGAAACTCTTATCTAATAGTTCCTGTAATTGCACCTTTAATTCTTATAGTTCAGTAGGTGCCATTTAGTAAGGAGTAATAGAAATAGGAGTTGTATAAGGATACACCTCAATTTCAAAATCAAGATCTCACTATGGAGGCAAGCCTAGCAACTCATCAAGAAACACTTTAAGAAAATCATACACTATTAGAATCAGTTCAGGCATTATCATAGAAGCATCAGTGGCAAGGACATGTGCTAGGTAAGCTTCACA
>CANXYI011544572.1:0-11909 GCA_948208565.1 Hura crepitans | reverse complement strand
AAAAGGAAGCAAAGCAGATTATGGAAGAGATATATTTGAGATCTATGCACATATTGATTAGCTAGAAGCCTAAAATAGCTATTTGCCCTTTGGTGAAAATGACTAATTATCAAGCTACAAATGACACCAAGATGCCAATAGAGCAAGCCTAAACCCAAGCTCAAGCATACGGTAGTTTTCAATTAACTCAACCATGAGGGAGCCAAGCACTTCATGTGCCTCTATGCTATCACATTTTATCAACGAGAACTACCTTGCATGAGATTTGGCAAATAGTGAGAAGCCATACCTAGATTGAGCTAGTAGTAGTGGCAATGCAGCAGTGTGATTTGGACATGAGGATTAAGGATACCTACATAGCACATATCATTATGTTTGGTTGAAACTAAGATTCATTTTCTCCATGCTTTAAGACATCTACTCGAGCTTTAGCTCTCCTTATATCTCTTTTTAATCTATCATTATACATAGTATCATTAGGACACTAAAAGACTATTCTTTAAGAAGTAGACTGCTTATGAAAAATTATTTATGGGGTAATCTTCATAGTGAAAAAAAAATTTAAGCTATGAAATAAATTCAAAAGTGTACTCGCACACAACATGCATCTATGTTGCAAATGACTATTAACGACTAACACATTTCACCTATATTCTTTTCCTACGCAGGGGGTGCTTACACCTTGAACACTTTAAAGGTCACGGCAGTCAGGAGCTCTAAATGTTAAGAGATCAGAGATAGCCTCCAGCCCCTTAGCTTTTACTATATCTTTGCTTTACTTTACTTTATTTTATTGCACTTATCTGTTAATGTTAGTTTAAGACACAAAAGTTTGGACTCAAAAGTATTCATCTATAACATTAACATATTTTGTGCTAATTGCTTTTATCAATACATGGGTAGAATAATAAAACAAATACTTGCTAAACTAAGACAATGAAAAATGATAAAAAATGATAAGAAAAAAGAAGAAGAGAAAGAAAATTAATGACAAAAATATAGAAGAGATAGATAAAACTAAATAAAAAGATAAGTAAAATGAAAAAGAAAAAGAAAAAGAAAAAGAGAGATAAGAGAACAACAAAAAAAAAAGAGAGATAAAAGAGACAAGAGAAAAAAAAAAGAAAAGAAAAAGAAAAGAGAAGAAGCAAAAGAGAAATATGTATACACTCACACACGCAGCATGCATCCATATTATAATTAACCTCTAATGAACTAACATGTGTTACCTCATGTTTTCCACACAGGGTTAACCCAAATTTCAGCCTTCAAGAGAACTCAGGTGCAACGTCTTAGCACTACCTAAGCTAACTCATCTTCAGGTGCATCATCTTAGCACTACCTAAATCAATCACACTAAACCAACCCTGGGTGCAGCATCCTAGCACTACCCAGGTCTCATCAACTCATCTTCGGGTGTAGCATCCTAGCACTACCTGAACTTAGGTGTAGCGTCCTAACACTACTTGAGCCAACTCGTCTTCAAGTGCAGCGTCCTAGCATTGCTCGAATTGACTCATGTTTTAAGTGTAGCATCTTAGCACTACCCGAATTTAGGTGCAGCGTCCTAGCACTGCCTGAGCTAACTCATCTTCAGGTGCAACATCCTAGTACTACCTAAATCGATCAAATCAAATCAAATGTCAAGTGCAGCCTCTTAGCATTACCTAACTTCTAAGAGGAGAGAGAGCAGAGAGATAAGAGGAAAGGAGAGACCAAGAGAGAGAGAATCAGTTATACCAAACCAAAAAGAGAGAAAGAGACTGAAAGAGAGAGAATCGATTAAGCAAAACCAAAAAGAGAGAAAACGACCAAGAGAGAGAGAGAATCGGTCAAACCAAACCAAAGGAAGAGAGAAAGAAGCTGAGAGAGAGAGAATCGATCAAACCACACCAAACAGAGAGAAAGAGATCGAGAGAATTGGTCGAATCGAATAAAAGAGAGAGAGAAAGAGGTCGAGAGAGAGAATTAATTAAATAACACCAAAAAGAGAAAAAGTGATCGAGAGAGAGAGAATCGGTCAAACCAAACCAAAGAGTGAGAGAAAGAGGTTAAGGGAGAGAGAATCAATCAAATCACACCAAAGAGAGAGAAAGAGACTAAGAGAGAGAGAATCAATCGAACCAAACCAAAGAGAGAGAGAAAAAGGCCGAGAGAGATAGAATTGATTAAATCACACCAAAGAGAGAGAAAAAGACCAAAAGAGAGAATTGATTGAACCAAACTAAAGAGAGAGAGAATCGATCAAATCAAACCAACTCTAAGTGTAGCGTCTTAGCACTACCCAAATCAAATCAACCATCGAGTGTAGATCTATAGTGATGCCTAACTTTTAAGGGGAGAGCGAGAGGAGAGATGAGAAAAGAGTAGAGATGAGAGGAAGAGAAAGAAAAAAAAGCAAGAAGAGGGAGAAAAAAATAGAGAGAGAGAGAGGAGAGATGAGAGAGAGAGAGGGGGCAACCCAGACATGACCCTTTTAAGAGATTTTGAAGTGTGACATTTTAATTTTGCCTGGACCAACTCAGCCCTAGGTGCAATGTCCTAGTGCTATCCAAACCGTACTGACTCTGATCCCAACGTATCTTGCGGAGAGATCGCCCCTAAGGTACGTGTCCCTATCCTTACTAAACTTTAGGTCACCTCACACACTCTATAGTTACCTCCCCAAAGTTTAGGGCAACTGTAGACACTAGGTTTCGGGGGCTCCTAGGTTCAGTTTGTTTAATGATGATGAAAAGGAAAAAAATCTTAAAAATGGAATTTTGACATTCGAACTAAAGATCTCAAAATATTAAAAAAAAAAAGAGGGAAAATGTCCGTTTTAGCTTTAAAAATGGCCTTTTTGGCCGTTCGGCCCCAAAACGGGTGTTCCCATGCACGAAAAGCTCGTTTGGGCCCGCAAAGGCCAAAATGGCTGTTTTGATGATAAAAACAATCGTTTTGGACTGTTCGGCCTAAACGGGTGTTCTCGTGCTCGGAACGGCCGTTTGGACTAGTAACAACAAAAATGGTCATTTTGATCCCGAAAATGGCCGTTTTGCCCATAACGGCTGTTTCGCCCCTAAAAATGGCCGTTTGAGTTGTTACTGAGCCAAAAACAGCCGTTTTCACTTCGAAAAAGCCCGTTTTGTGCTTGAGGGGTCCGTCCATAAAAACCAATTGGGTAATTTTAGGTCAAGATTGGTCAATTTAAAAAGAGAGAAAATATTTTAGAGAGAGAAACAACATAAAAAATTCAGAAAATACATAAAAAAATACAAAAAATGCTTTTTTTCTACATTTTTTGGGATTTCTCCAAAGATTCAAGCATAGTTTTTAGTTCGAGTCGAGATTTTTCTGAAGGCAAATATACCAGTGTGTTGACCGATTTGTTTTCTGTCCATTTTTATTTTATTCTTCTTTCTGCATTTTATCCATCTACTAGTTACATGAGGTAAATTAATTTGTACATATTTTTGCATTTGTGAAACTGCTTATTTTTCTTTAATTTCTATCTGTGTTTTTATTTTTGCTTTGCATCAAAAATAATATTTTTGGTTGTTTAGGTTGATTTTATTTTTTTTATATTATCCATGTACTAGTTAGATGTGGTTATTTATTTAGGCCAAATTTTGCATTTTTGTGAAACTGCTTATTTTTCTTTAATTTTTATCTTTCTTCGTAATTTTGCTTCGCATCAAAAATAATATTTTGGGTCATTTGTGCTGATTGTATTTTTCTTTTGGCATTATCCATCTACTAGTTAGATGTGGTAATTTATTTGTACAATATTTTATATTTTTTAACCATTTATTTTTATTTAATTTCTATCTGATTTTCAATTTTTCATTTGCATACTAAAATATTGTTTGTGTAATTGTTTTGCGAGTTACCTTGATTACTTAAGGGCTAATTGCTTTTCATTATTGCAGGTTTCTTTAAATTGTATTTTAGGCATTCCAAAATGTAATTTTTATTTTTTATTCGGTTAGATTGTATTTTAGGTAACTGCTTGTATTTTATTTTTCAGTTTAATTATTTCCATGTATATTCCATGAATATTATAATAAATTAGGAAAATGATTTTTCGTGCGAATGGAAAAATAATTAAATATTTCTATTTATTTAATTGGTGTTTTATTAATAAAATTGGGTTTAATTTTTCTTAATAAAAGTCACAATAAAATTATTTTCTAAAAATTAACATGTGAGAACCAAAGTTCTCAAATTAAATCCATTATCTGATTTATGTATGATACATCCAATTTCAATCCCGAAATATTCTATGAACACCGAATTAGGTAGAAAAATGGTTTTACACGGTAAAAGAAAATAATAGTCAAAATCCTATTTTTACCTAATAAATTGGTGTTTTATTAATAAAATGAATTTCAATTCTTTCTCAATAAAATTTGTAACCATAGCAGTTATTTTATAAAATTTACATTTGAGAACCAAAGTTCTCAAAGCCATTTTTCCAAATAAAAGTCACCATAATAAAATTCATTTTTCCAAATTGACCTTTAAGAACTAAAGTTCTCAATCCATTCTTTTAAATAAAAAGTCACTACAATAAAACTTCTTTCTAAAATTGGCATGCGAGAACCAAAGTTCTCAAAATAATCAATTTCCCAATTTCATGTATGTTATTTCGATTTCAACTGATTATTTATTTTTCTATAAATATATTTGGTAACTTCTCCTATATAAATGTGTGATTTACTTCCATTGAAAAATATCGCTTAAGAAAAGGAATAATATCATAAGTTCAAAACGAATTTCTATATTAATTTGAGGTATACATAAGAGTAAGGTTTTGAACCACTCTAGTTTTAGCCCTATAAGGTATTTCCCGACTCTCTCGGGTGGTGACTCCTACCTTGTGGTGCCCAACTAGCACCCCCTAAGGTAATCAAAAAGGGGCAGCCCTATATTACTTTAGCTTCCTTCTCGTCTTTCAAGACTCGAGGAGTGAGGCCTAAGTTGAGTCTTAAGCTACTTCAATTTAATCATTCTTATGAAAATAAAAGGGACGTGAATAGTAAAGAGGTTGAGAGAGAGAGAATCAATCAAATCACACCAAAGAGAGAGAAAAAGATCTAAAGAGAGAATCAATCTAACCAAACTAATAAGAGAGAGATCGAGAGAGAGAGAATCGATCAAATCAAACCAACTTTTAGTGTAGCTTCTTAGCACTGCCCAAATCAAATAAACCGTCGAGTGCATATCCATAGTGCTACCCGACTTCTGAGGGGAGAGGGAACGGAGAGATGAGAGGAGAGGAGAGAGAAGAGATGAGAGGAGAGGGAGAGGAGAGCAAAAAGGAGAGGAAAAGAAAAAAAAAGAGAGCGAGAGAGTGGGAGAAAAAAATAGAGAGAGAGAGAGAGAGGACAACCCAGACATGACCCTTTCGAGAGATTTTTAGGTGTGACATTCTAATTCTACTAGAACCAACTCAACACTAAGTGCAATGTCCTTGTACTATCCAGACCATATTGACTCTAGTCCCGATGTATCTTGCAAAGAGATCTCCCCCAAGGTATGTGTCCTTATCCTTATTGAACTTTAGGTCACCTCACACAATTTATAGTCGCCTCCCCTAAGTTAGGGGCAACTGTAGACACTGGGTTCTGGGGGCTCCTAGGTTTGGTTTGCCTAATGATGATGAAAAGGAGAAAAATTCTAAAAATGGATTTTTGACATCTATTAAAAAAAAGAGAGAAAATGACTATTTTAGCTTAAAAAATGGCGGTTTGGCCCCGAAATGGGTGTTCTCATATGTGGAACGCCCATTTGGGCCCGTAAATGCCAAAACGTTCGTTTTGATGATAAAAATGGCTATTTTGGGCAGTTTAGCCCTAACGAGCGTTCCCGCATGCGTAATGGCTAAAACGGCCATTTTGATCGTAAAAACAACCGTTTTGCCCAAAACGGCCATTTCACCTCTCGAAACGGCTATTTTGGTCATTACTAAGCCCAAAACGGCTATTTTCACTCAAAAAAATCCCATTTTGCACCTCGAGCATCTATGCATGAAAACCAATTAGGTCATTTTGGGTCAAGGTTGGTCAATTTGAAGAGAGAGAAATAGTGTAAAAAATTTAGAAAATACACCAAAAAATACAAAAAAATGCTCTTTTTCTACATTTTTTGGGATTTCTCCAAAGATTCAAACACCGTTTTCAGTCCGAGTTAAGATCTTTCTTAAGGCAAATATACCGGTGTGTTAACTGATCCGTTTTTCGTCCATTTTTTATTTTATTCTTCTTTCTGCATTTTATCCATCTACTAGTTAGATTAGGTAAATTAATTTGTACATATTTTTGCATTTGTGAAACTGCTTATTTTTCTTTAATTTCTGTCTGTGTTTTTATTTTTGCTTCGCATCAAAAATAATATTTTTGGTTGTTTGGGTTGATTTTATTTTTCTTTTTATATCATCCATCTACTAGATAGATGTGGTTATTTACTTGGGCCAAAATATGTATTTTTGTGAAACTGCTTATTTTTCTTTAATTTCTATATTTCTTTGTATTTTTGCTTCACATCAAAAATAATATTTTGGGTTATTTGTGCTGATTTTATTTTTCTATTGGCATTATCCATCTAATAGTTGGATGTGGTAATTTATTTGTATAATATTTTATATTTTTGTAACCCTTTATTTTTATTTAATTTCTGCCTAATTTTCCATTTTTCATTCGCATTCTAATATATTGTTTGTGTGATTGTCTTGTGAGTTACCTTGATTATTTAAGGGCTAATTACTTTCATTATTGCTGGTTTCTTTAGATTGTATTTTAGGTATTCCAAAATGTAATTTTTATTTTTTATTTTGTTAGATTGTATTTTAGGTAATTGCCTTGTATTTTATTTTTCGGTCGAATTATTTCCCTGTATATTTTGTGAATGTTGTAATAAATTAGGAAAATGATTTTTTGTGCGAACAAAAAAATAATTAAATATTTCTATTTAATCAATTGGTGTTTTATTAATAAAATCAGGTTTGATTTTTCTTAATAAAAGCCACAATAAAATAATTTTCTAAAAATTAACATGTGAGAACCAAAGTTCTCAAATTAAATCCATTACCTGATTTATGTATGATACATCCAATTTCAATCCCAAAATATTCCATGAACACCGAATTAGGTACAAAAATGGTTTTACACGGAAAAAGGAAATAATAGTCAAAATCCTATTTTTTACCCAATAAATTGGTGTTTTATTAATAAAATAAATTCCTATTCTTTCTCAATAAAATTTGTAACCATAGTAGTTATTTTCTAAAATTAACATTTGAGAACTAAGTTCTCAAAGCCATTTTTCCAAATAAAAGTTACCATAATAAAATCCATTTTTCCAAATTGACCTCTAAAAACCAAAGTTCTCAATCCATTCTTTTAAATAAGAAGTCACTACAATAAAACTTCTTCTCTAAAATTGGCATGTGAGAACCAAAGTTCTCAAAATAATCAATTGCTCGATTTCATGTATGTTATTTCGATTTTAAGTACCTACTTATTTTTCTATAAATATATTTGGTTACTTCTCCTATATGAATGTGTGATTTACTTCCATTGCAAAATATCGCTTGAGAAAAGGAATAATATCATAAGTTCAAAATGAATTTCCATATTAATTTATGTTATAAATAAGAGTAGGGTTCTGAACCGCTTTAGTTTTAACCCTACAAGGTATTTCCCGACTTTGTCGGGTGGCGACTCCTACCTTGTGGTGCCCAACTTGCACCCCCTACGGTAATAAAAAAAGGGGCAGCCTTAGATTCCTTTAGCTTACTTCTTACCTTTTGAGACTCGAGGAGTGAGGCCTAAGTTGAGTCTTAAGCTACTTCGTTTTGATCATTCCTAGGAAAATCAAAAGGGTCACACGAGACAAAACCATCTTTCTTCTTCACAAATAACACTGGAACCCCCCTATGGGGAAACACTAGTATATGAGCCATTCTATAAAGGGCCTATTGAAATTAGGGCTATGCCTAGATATGCCTAAATGGAAAATTCAAGCTCATGCTCAAGTGATAATCTTGGTAACTCATCTAGAAGGACATCAAAAAAATCTACCACTACTAGTATCTGACTGATATTAGGCCCCACTTTTTCTATATCAATCACATGTGCCAAATATGCTTCACAACCTTTTTTACATCATACGTCTTACTATCACTGCAAAAATAACATTAAACAAAAAGTTATTTCTTTCACCAACAATTGTGATTTCATATTTATCTGTTATCTAAAGAGGAAGCCTCTTCTGTCTAATCCACCATAGTATGATGTCTAAAGAACTAATCTATACCTGGTAGACATTAAATTCATTAAAAGGTAGTTTAATAAGATTCATAGGAAAAGTCTATCCTTGGATAGTCAATAGATAATGCTTGCACATTCTATCAATAATCACATGTTGTCCCATTGGATTACTAACCATGAGTTCTATGTCTAGAGATTTTGATTATAACCCTTTCTCATGCCAGTATAGTACATACATATGAATATATAGAGCCCAGATAAATTAATGCCAAAATAAGTAAATCAAAGAAATAGAATGTACCAATAAGAACATCAGAAGAATCCTATCCTCTTAAGCCCTAATAGCATACTATTATGCTAGAGCCTGAGCCTCTATCCTTTGACTAGTCTTTGGTCTAGGCCTCTAACTCCCACTAGCTTTATCTCTCTTATTATCCCTCTAGGTCCTAGCTAAGGTTAGTGATAAAGCCTAGATTGGTTCTTTATTTTCTTTGGGTAATCTTTTCAGTAATGCCTTGAGGACCTATATCCATAACATACTCCTGGAATGGTTCTCTATAAAAATCCTTTATGTCTTCTTCCACACATCTCACAAGTAGAGAATATGCTCCTAGCTATGGAAACAAGTGTACTAGAAGCTAGTCTCTATTGACGTGTTTTGAACTACCCTATTGGCCCAGATCTCTAAGTCTGAGCAATCCTTTTTGATGATTAAGCAACTAGATACTCCTTCTACCTCTTGCCTACCTTTAGGTCTAAGCTAGTCTAGCTTATAGTGAAATATCTCTTTTTCTAGAAATTCTCTCTTCTTTCTTTCAGTATATCCTCTATAATATATGTTATAGTAACTAACATGGTAAAGTCTCTAATCCTATTCACTGCCACTTGTAATTTAATCTCTGTATTGAGGCCTTTTTTGAACCTCCTACATCTATCATCCTTAATGGGAATTATCTCTCTCACATACCTACTTAATCTAAAAAAATCCTTCTCATATTCTAAAATTGATCGTCCCCTTTGTTTAACATCAAGGAACTCTTGTCTCTTCTTTTTCACATAGGTCTCTGTGATGTATCTCTTTTTAAAATCTTATAAGAAAAACTCCCAAGACACAGCTGCCAAACCTTTATGTTCCAAAACCATTTTCTACCAAAGGAATACCTCTTCTTATGATAGTGATGTGGCATAAATTAAACTCTCTTTTAGAGTACACGTTAGTTGCTTTAAAATTCTTTCTATTCTTTCTAACTAGTATTCTATATTGGTAGCATCATCTATATCTAATCCCTTAAAATCAATAGCTCCCATCTTTTTAACTCATTTTAGATAAATTTTTTGAAGTGTCTATTATGGTTGTTGTTATTGTACTAATTACTATGGAACTAGTGGTAATGGTGGAACAATTGTTATAATCATTTATCTCAATAGGTCTACCATTTGTTACATCTATAGTTGTGGCACTTGTGCCAGCTAGGTAGGTAAAAATTATGCAGCATCACTAGGCACTAGGGCTTCTGCTCCTCATGCCTTGTTAACTATTGCTAGGGTATGATTTTGCACCTCCTTATCTTTACTAGCTACAAAGCTTAATTCACTTATCTTTAATCTATACCAAGAAACAAACATTAGCCTCAAGCAATGTAGCGTCATCTAATTTACAAGCATATCAACCTTATGGCACTCATATGCAAATTAAAGCACCTAGAAATGCCTAAATCAAAACTTTGATACCACCAAATCTAACACCCCTCCCTCGACCTAGTAGCTAAATCTAAACTAGGGTTGCCATGTTATGACACCTCTTACCTGAACTGTTACCAATCTGAATAAGAGATGACATGATAACCAATTTATCTTAACTTTACCATTATCTTTTTAAAAACCCTTTATATGTAAGTCATACGTATTAACAAAATTATCTTATTACAACCAAATTTTGGCAACATAACAATTGCATATTGATGTATCCTAAATAAAACTAACAAAAAATATCACTTCTATATCATCTCAATCACTAACCAACATCCTTGACCTATCTGCTGCTTATCTCATCTCAATATCCCAAGCAGTCAAATCACAACATGCATTAACATCCACACACATGTAGTCATAAGATTATAACCTATGAAATATAAGTTTGTATCCCAACATGCCTTTTTCATAATACATATCACAAAATTCTAGTTTTATTATGTTTACAAATAAGTGTCATCTATATATAAAATTACGTTACACAATAAATCTAAAATATACCAAAAATAGTTACGGCTAAATTCACTGCATTGCACTACTATTATTATGGCTAGCTAAAGCTATCTATCTACTACCTATTCATCAAAAAATATAATGCACTAAGCATAAAGCTTAGTGGTGTAGTAAATAAAAATATGTTTATACATGTATGCACACAAATTCACATTAATCATGCAATGCCATGCAAAGTCATAACATACCAAATGCAAACACATTGTTATGCTCGTTGTTTACATGCTTACACTTGTCACATTACCTTAATCCAACCATAACATATACATTCTCATTTTATGTTTATCAAGCCTTTTATTCATTTCATAGTACACACAATTTCCATTACTTAATTAGTTAGCCATATCTGATAGACATGAATCCCAATACTAGACATTAGGATCATGATATGCAGTGGGCCATATTAGACCAAATGGCTGCTGCACCAATATAACAAGATATCATAGTTGTGCAGTGGTC
Source organism: Hura crepitans (assembly GCA_948208565.1). Taxonomy (NCBI): domain Eukaryota; kingdom Viridiplantae; phylum Streptophyta; class Magnoliopsida; order Malpighiales; family Euphorbiaceae; genus Hura; species Hura crepitans. Next base: position 933 of record CANXYI011544572.1, on the reverse strand, counting down.
CTATTGAACCTACTAGTTACAGCACTCGTATGAAATTATGTGTAGTAGCTATATTGGACATACCGGTGATTGTACCCAAAAAAATTTTCATGGTATATTAATTTACAATGGATTATAATAATATACAACATGTGTATATGTGGTAGCCCAAATGGACCTAACAGCAGCTGCACCCATGTAAAAATATTACCAAATGTCTAGCAGTTGCTAACTCCCTAATTGACCGATCAACCTATCTAAAAGGTTGTCTAACACATATCAGCTTTTGAAACTTTACATTATACACTTTTACATTATATAATCTTTGTACATTATACATGATTATAATTAAAACTACATTACAACTTATGTTCATTATGTCTCTCATGCAACTTATACATGTGCACATAAAAATGCATACACTTAACACATATAATATTTACCTCATTTCCAACATATAGGATTCCTTTCTATCGAACATTATGCTAGCATGATTAATCATCCAAATATAGCTTAATTATACACATTTAACCATATTATCATAAATTACTATTTTACTCTTTTTACACATATCATTCGACCAAGTGGATATTTCATTAATAAAATTATTTTATCATTATTTCTCCATTATTTTCACTTATTTAGCATACAATAAACCTTATTCTACCATCATATTTATTTTAAAACCATTCATACTACTAAACTAACATGTTACATGATAGACATATAAACTTGAAATGCACAAACATGTAAAGTGGATACATATTTTATCAAATACACTTATAAAGTGATTTCTTGGCATCCCAAATATCATTTTATAGCTTTTCTTTGCCCTTAGCTTACCTCTCTTCCACTTTGTCTAAATTTCATAATAGTTAATATGTTAGAAAAATCCATAAAAATTTTACACTAATCAACACTAGAAAAAAAAACTCATACAGTAATTTTGAGCAT
>CANXYI011544325.1:0-10011 GCA_948208565.1 Hura crepitans | reverse complement strand
ATTCCAAGCAATAGAATTGAGAAAATTTGCTTAAAAAGTGAGAAATTCCATAAGGGTGAATAGTGGTCATTTTGAGTGTAAGTAATGTTTTCTTAATTTTTATTTTTGTTTTAGGTAGCTTACATGATTCTAAGAAAAATCATATTTATAGATTTCAATTTAGAGGTTTGTAGAATTTTTTGAAATTTTTCTAAGTAAAAATTAGTTATGTTTTAGGGCAAGAGAGAGGAAGTGAAGGAGGAGCTCAACCAAGGCCATAAGTGGTGGAAAAAGGGTGTTTTCACACCCTAAGTATATGGATTTGGTGTACTTCTTACATGCCATGAGTTTACGCATGTGTATGTGAATGTGTATGGAAGTTCTAAATGTTAGGCATATATATGTAATTGATTTGAAATGGTCATATAAATATGTTAGTCTAATGAAATTGATGATATGTGCATGATTTGGAGGAAAGAAAATAAGTGTAGGTGTGTGATCATGTAGTGGCCGAATGGTGTGCTTAATAATGGCATGATGCATGTTTGTGTATGTAACATGATAATTAGGAAATTAGCTTGGAAATGGAGTGCAAAACATGGTGGAAAAATAAAGTTAAAGAAAGGGATTGGTAAATAATGACTTGATAATTATTGACCTAAAAATGGGACTTTTTATGTTATATGAACATGCATATGAAAATGATCATTTATAATATGAGAATGATGGCATGAAAAGAGAGAGTGTGAGTACTTGAATTGAAGGCCATGATGCAAAATTGATTAATAGTGAACACTGTAATTATGATAATAGCAAATGGGGATATGATGTGTGATGGCATGACACTTGTGAAATGAAAAATGACCATATGATTAGTACCTTGCAGAAAATGATTCGTAACTGAGATAGGTGCGTAAGTACACCAAAGTTAGCTATGTTAACATGGAGATAATGATGAAGAAAGACATGTAATTGTATGACTGAACAATAAAAAATAATTTGGCCCATTAATTAAACACCGATTGAATGGGTTGACCAGTTAACTAGGGAGTTAGTAACTGCTAGAGATATTGGTCCTCTTAGAGCCACTTTTAATGTGATGGTGATGGCATGTGTAGTTGCCAAGGTCCTGATATTAGACCTCAAACATCCAGGTATTAGAAGGTCAATAGACTGATCCTTGCTACCATCTGATTGATTTTTGGATATTAGGAGGTCTCATAGGGTTAATCCCTGCCACCCACCTGAGACATGTTACAGATGATGACTAGGATATTGGGAGGTCCCATGGGGCTGATTTTTGCTATGCCCCTGCAAATATTGGGAGGTCTGTAAGACTGATCCCCGCCATCTATTCATTCGATAGTAGGAGGTTTTAGTGAGTTAATCCCTGCTATCGAATAGGGTAGGTGCAGCTACTGAGGTCTAAAATGTAGGCCACTATATAGTTTAAAGAGTAGTCTCTTTGGTATGGGCCTAAGTGGAAAAAAAAAGTAAACAGGGTAGGATTGAATATGAGTAATAATAATGGTAATTAATTTATAATATGGAAAAGGAACTAATTATACTCTAGTGAAAAATTTAAAATTAGAATGAATTTCTTGTATTCTAAGGCACTGCAATTAAATAATAGAACTAATAAGTCAGTTAATAATACTATTTGCAAGTGATCTCACATGTTTGCATTATTGCTCATATCATGACATTTGTATGAATGTATGCATGACATGCATATATTATATCAAATCCACCACTGAGTGTGTACTCAGTGTGTTAGTGTTTCAATGTGTAAGTTATAGATATTGTTAGTTGTCCAGCCTTGATAAGTGTAGTGTAGCAGCTTCACATGCAGGGTATAATTTTCTATACTTTTAATGGTTTGATAGGACTTGCACTCATATATGTTTGAGGAAAATAAACTTGGTGGTTGTAAATAATGAGTATGTATTTTTTATCACTATGTAAATAGTACGAGTAAATGAGTGCATGTCTAAGAATTTTAATGAGATGACTGTGTTTAATGTCTGAATATTATGGATCTGAGACCCTATGTGAACCATGATTGATGGGATGTTTGGATCCAGGAGTTGAGAAGCATAAATCAATTGATTTTAGAAGTGTTTATGACAGGTTAAAAATTTTAGTTTTCCACCCGAGTAGCCATTACATTGCCTAATTTCTATAAAATGGATAATAGGCATAAATTATGTTTTTTATCAGGAAAATATAGTCAATATTAGAGGGTCATATAGAAATATTAAGGAAACTCCTTGAACGGATAGAAAAAATAATTGATGTCATAAAAGTTAAACGAATGCTGCCTAAGGAAATGTAAGGATGGGTGACCAGTGGAAAGTAGCATTCCTTGTCCGGTTCCTTTAGGAATGGGCAAGGGGTGTTACATTCTTCCCAAGTCAAGATCGATCATTGTGACTACATGTTTTTTGGGAGATCAAATCTCAAAAACCCAAAGGCTAATTATGCTAACGAATTGCCTTCTTAACTATCTTTCCAGTCAATATATTTTAGCTTGAAATTTTTATACCCCCTAATTAGATGTTACACCTTGTTACAGTATGGTATTGAAGCAAGACTCTTATGTTGGTATTCTCTCAAAACCTGTGAAATTACTAGTAACAAATTACCCTTTGCTACAGATGTTTTTGCCCTTAATTCAACTAGAATCTCAACTCCTAATGCCAAAGCTTCATATTCAGCTTGACAGTTTGTATATTTAAAATCTAAAACAAAAGATGAAGTGATACATAATCCATCGAGAGATGTAATCACAATACCTACTCCAACCAAGTGTAATATCCTTGATCCATCAAACCATAATTGCCAGATGCCTTCATTTACCAAAGCAACTTCTTGCCTCTATTCTTTCATATTAGGATAGTAGGTCAAAAAACCTGCCAATGCCCACTTTTATGAGGTATACTATAAAGAAAATTCACTTAAACCCAATGCCCACTTGCTAATCTGATTCTTCAAAAATGATCTTGATAAAATGTATTCAATCACATCAGTCTGAGTAACCACAAAAATCACTACTGGCAACATGTAATATCTCTACTTTGTATAGGAAAAAAATGAGGTCAGTCTAAGCATTTTGATCGATAAATACCCTAATTCAACATCATTCAAAACCTAACTCAAGTAATAGACTACCCTTTTTACTCCATCCTGCTTTTATGCCAATAAAGCTCCAATCAAATAATCAAAAGCTAAAATATACAATATCGAAAGCTGTATTGGCCGAGATGGGTTCATAACCAATGGCTGGTCAAATAAACTTTTAATTCTTCAAAAATATTTTGATGGATCTCAGCCCAAACAAATTCATTAATCCTCTTCAACTTTAATAAATCCATCAAAGGCTAAAGTTTTCCTATGGTATTTGCTATAAACCTCTAAAGAAAATTGATTTTATCCAGTAATTGTTGTAACTCCTTTTTGTTTTTTCGATTAAGGAGTATTAATAATCACCTATACCTTATTTTGATCTATCTCTACCCTATCTAATGCACCAAAAAAATGAGGAAGTTACCTATTGTTACCCCAAAAACATATTTCATGGGATTAATTTTCAAGAGATGTTTCCTCATGTGCTCAAAGGCTTACCTCAAATAGCTTAGGTAAGCAACTTTAGTTTGTGATTTGACCAGTACATCATCTATGTATATTTCTATTATTTTGCCAATATGCTCATGAAAAATGGCATTCATTGCCCTTTAGTACATAGCACCAGCATTTTTTAGGCTGAAAGGCATCACCACATATTTATATACTTTAATCAGCCTAAGGCATTGAAATGTTGTTTTATAAACATCAAGCTCATGAATAAATATATAATTATAGGTAAAATGTCCATCCATGAAACTTAGAATAAGGTTACATGTAGCTAAATCAATCAATATATCTATAGTGGGCATTAAGTATTTGTCTTTTAGAGTGGCTAGATTTAAATTTCTAAAGTCAACACAAATTCGTAGCTTCCCATTCTTCTTGATTATTAGTACAATATTAGACAACCATTTAACACATTGAGTAGTGTGAATGATGCCAACTTTTGAAAGCCGTTTAATTTCTTTGCCCATCAACTGCTTTACTTCTCTCAGCATTCATCTCATAGGCTACTTATGAGGGCGGTACCCAAGCTTTATGGGAAGTTTGTCTTTAACCAAATCTTGATTTAAACCCGACATTTTTGAATAGTCCTAAGTAAAGCAATCTCTATATTCTTTAGGAGATTAATCAACCGGATCTTAAACTCTTGGTTCAACTTGCTACTGATAAACAAAAGCCGAGGCAATTTGGTAGTGCCAACATTAATTTCATTTAAAAGGTCTTAGGAGTTAAACCCATGACTTAGCTTCAATTCCACTTTTTTTGCAAAATCAAAATCTTCTGGCTCTCCTTTTATACATTTAGCTACTGCCAAATTGTGATTATGAATCAAATTACTGATTTGATCTTAAAACCCTACATGATTTCCTATACCAATTTTGAGAGACTTAACCATAACAATCAATCTAAGGAGATCAAAACTCACTATAGGTTCGTCCCCATTTTTTGATACACTTTATCTACTCCTAAAGACACCTTCATGATAGTAGCTGATGGTAAATACAATTCGACCTTGATTAAATAAATATCATCCCCGAAAGGGTTGTGATCTGCATGGACAATCTTAATGACAATTATCTCACCAAAGCATGATTTCCTAATAAAGGGAAGAAGGCATATATTTGCTTGAATAAATCTAATCTCATCCTAACAAAGCATTATAGTTGTTTCTTATGTTAACCACATAGAAGCCAACTTCCTTAGAAACTCGACCAATTTTGATGTTAAGAACTATGAAACCCTTCATATCATTTTCTCCTATAATAAAATCAATTATTATCATATCTAAACATTCTATCTTACTTAAAGGTATCTTTAGGCACTTTAATATTCTTATTGGCAAAATATTAGAGTTGGCCCTATTGTCTATTAGAATTTATCTAGGGATTCCATTGAGTTCTACTTTTATGTATAGCGGTTGAATATGCTTAGTCATTAATTCTAGTGGTTATCCAAAATAATAGATGAGTTACTGCCTTCTATCTTAATGACATCACCATCTAGAGTATAACCCTGCCCATCCTTTGCCATGTATGATTCTAGTAACATAACTGTGTTAATGTTCATTTGGCCATTCTATTTAGGAACCCAACCTTTAGTTAATACTGTATCTTTTCCTTGCCCTTATTACCACTACTATGTTCACTTTACTCAAATTTAGCTTATCTTGAAGATCAAAATGGTTTTCCTAATTCAACTTTGCTTGATGATTCATCTTTTCTATTGATTCTAGTAGGCTTATCATTATTCCTATACAAACACTTAGTCAACATTGCCATTTTACATTTCTTAGTTTCGAGATTTCTAGTCTCTTTAGCCAACTCATTTTGAAGTCTCATTAACTAACTTTGTCTTTGTTGCCTTCTTTTTTGTGTTTTAGTAAGTGCCTGTTGACATTTTTTTTGTATCAGGCCTCATAGTCTTTTGAATACATTTCATTTAAGGCAATGATGTTCCCATATATCAACTTTCTATGGTTTTAGCTTGAAGGTAGCTCCTTGCCCATTACTTTTAACACTAAATTTACCTTTAAAGAACCCAAAAACCCTTTTCCCCTCCCTCTTATTATACCTAATTCAAAAATTATCCTGTTAGCTCTATCTATGATCTTTATTCCTTAGATATACCATAGCTATGTATATATGGTTAGGAAAGGATTTTCTTCTACTAGCTGGCATTTGCCCTTCATTGGAAACTTTAAAAATCCATTATTAATGGCATCTTGAATCTTGTTTCGGAAAGTGACATAATTATACGTAGAGTGCTGCCAAGAGTTATGCCATTTGTAGTATTCTTTTCCTTGCTTTTATTTGGCTGATGGAAGTATATAACCTTCTAACAACACAATCTTTCCTTCCCTTAGTAAATAGTCAAATATTTCATCGACCTTGGTCAGATCGAAATAATAGTCCTTTGTAATATATGTCATTTGTCCCTTTTTCTTTTATTTGCTTACTGCCTATAGGTTTAGTTCAAGAGTATGGTACACTTTATAGGAGTCTTAATAGTGAGACTAGCCAAATAAATTTCTTCTTCTACTTCACTGTCATCTTCTACTATAGCTATATCCACCTTATCTTTATAAAAAGTGCCTTTGGATGAAGACTTTTTCTACTCCTCCTTGAGAACCCATTCAAAATTAATGGCTTGGGTTGATAATTCAAACAAACTCCTAAATTGATAACCAATGAAATGCCTCAAATAAGGATATAAGAGTCATTTCATTACAAAATCACATAATCTACTTTTGATATAAGAGTTTGGCATGCCGTTCGAAGCTTTTTAAATCTTAATATGAACTTATCTGCTTACTCTCTAGGCATTTGACTAGTTTGTACTAGGCCTACAAGTGTTTACCTTAACAAGTGGTTTATAAAATTCAACATGAAATTTTTCCTCAAACATCATCTGTGATTGTATAAAATTTTGGCATCAAATGGGTGTACTAAGTAAAGACAGACTTAATTAATGAATTACTAAACAATTTTAACTTCAAGAAATCATATGACCGTGCTTCCCCATATTAGACTAAAAACTTAGCTATATGCTCAATCATGGATAATTTTCTTTACCTAAAAATAAACTAAACTCGAGGATTTTATACACTGTTGGGAATGGATAAGCATGATTTACCCATTCAGGGTATGGTTTCCTATATGCCAGTATTGTTACCCAAAGACCAAAATACTTATTTTCCCTTTCATAAGTAAGGTTAGCATGGATTTAAGTGAGGCTTGAAGACCTACCTAATGAGCCATATGTGGTTGGCCACCACCAATTTGGATTAGATCAAATCCATTGCCAAATTGAATTGCATTGTTTAGATATCCTTAGTTGTGATAGCCCTATCATTATTTAATTGCTTGAATAATTATACTCTGCCATATTAAAGTGGTTCTTAGATAAGTCAAGATGTCTCTTATGGCTGAATAGGCATCTATCCAAAATGTTATCCTTGTAACAACAAGGTTAATTTAATAATTTCCTAATTCATCGTTTAGAGTGATTGGTATACACATTGAAACGTCAACTCGGGCTCTTTCATTTATTAGCCTAAAACTATTTCCATATGTTGAACTATACTAGCAAAAGTAGAGTGGTTTTTTATGGCAATACTATGCGTTATGGAACCATAATCTAACTGACTCAAAATAAGGGGTTTAGGGGTACTAGTCCTTTGATCATATGTTTTGTTATCAATTTGACTGAAGATTAAAGCAGTCCTTAACATATCAACTCTTAGTTTTTCAGCATTCTTCTTCCTATCATTTTTTGAAATGTTGTCCATTTGAAGCTTCTCTTAATACTTCATAATATAGGTCATACAGAATACTCTTAAATGGAGTTGCCAAAAAGATGGTTCAATTATCCATATTAGGGCAAAGGAAAAATTACTTAGCTAAAAGAACACTACTTCTAATCACAAGCTAACAAAAATGAGAAAAAGATAAATGCTTAGATTTTGCTGATGATGAAAATTCCCCTCTATAGTACATATTTATTGCTTATATAGATGGGAAAGCGTAACTGATGAGCCTATATCTAGACATGTGGCACCTTTATGTCCCTACATTTGTTACCTCATCAAGAGCTGCGGTTTGATCAAGCCCATGTTACCATTACAATAGGCCAACTCAAACACCTTTACTTCAACTTTTGCCTAAATCAAAGCATAACTTCTTTGCACTTAATTAGCTATACCTTAATCTTATGTTCATATAAAACCCTATCCCTTTCATATTGTCTAATCGTTGAAAATCAACTAAAAAATTCAAATAACAATTGCACAAATTTTAAACTAAAATTTTAATTTCTCTAGTTTTTTTTTTTGTAAATTAAAGGTGCATTAACCTGAAATCACAGTCCCTAACCTTGAACACATCGGTCTCAACTCATCCTTTCTCCATATTTCTATTTTCGACTAATTCTCCTAATTGAATTTTGCACCTTAACAGTTATCTCTTTTTTTTTTTGCAAAAAGTAGGTCCTTCTTCTTTTATAGAAACTTTAATTTGATACTTCCTCAAAGCTAAAGACAAAATACTCTTTCTCTATTCCTTCTCCTTTTTTCACTTCTATTCTTTTTTTTCATCTAACCTTACCAATTTAGTTTTCTAAACTTAAGCAATAAATGTCCACTGTCTTAGCTAAAAAAATCCGAAATTCCCTTTAATTTTTTCATCCTATGATTAGCCAATTTGGCTATCCAAAGTTTGACAACGTTTTTAGCACCACTTTTAGGTCTTCAAGCTTCCCTTCTTTTTTCAATCAATTACACATCTATCATCTCCTTTCCTACATCATTGATACTCTTATGCCATTGTTCACTTTTATTTCTTCCACTGCCTATTTTCAAAAATAAAAAATTTGGAAGGGTGGTTCTCGATCTTGGGTTTAATAAAAAAATAGAGCTTAATATTCACTTTTACTCTCTCTTCATTTTGATCTCTTTCATTCCTTTCTTGATGGAATAGATTTCTATATACCAATAGTGATTAAGAACAAAGAATGAAGCTTTTTATGCTCATTTTCGATTCGACAGAAGAGTAAAGAGAGGTAAACAATGATCAAGAATGAAGAATTAAAAATGGCTTTTTATATTTAAGGTTAAAGAGTGGAAATGTTCATTTTATGCCTCATTGATTTTGTTTGGATTAAAGTTTAATTAAGGGCAATTTCTTTTTTTCAATACCCAACATTGTTTTCTTCTATTTCCTAAATGACCATAAATTTGATAAGCATGGATTAATTATTTAAATATTCTTTTTATATATAGCATATGATAATCGTAGAGATTAGGATATTTTTACCAAGGACGAGAGCGGTTTGTGGAGTCGCCACCTGGCCTTTACACCAGGACTTTTGATCTTCTGTACTAGAAAGGTTTGGAATCTCATATCTTATTCATGCCCTTATAATATGTAATCTATGTATATTGTAACATTTATCAGTCCCGTATCAAGCAAGCATATGAGCATTATTTAAAGCATCCATATCACATTTGCATGTAAAGAAGTAAATTAGCAGAATTTAAAAGATACAACAACATAAATTGTGTAAATTATACATCCATAAATCGGGCTATTCATTGGTTGCAATATGACCTGACAACTACCTGTAATTCCATAGGAATTGGCAGTAATTGCCTAACTCCCATCTCTAGGAGATTGGCCTCTATAAAAATAAATTTTTTGATATGACTTTTGATTAATGAAGACTCAAATCCATTTTATTAGAAAACACTAATTAGTTATGTAGAAAACCATTTAATGTGAAGTTTGGAGTTTAGACACATAAAACAAGTTAATTAACTAACTATTACATCCCAAAATAAGTCAAAAGGCAGAATAAATACAAAACCAAAAGACATAAAATAAAGCACCAAAACAGTCCTGCCTCTGCATCACTTAGTTCATGTGAACTACATAAGGCATTGATGTTAGTCTGTGCAGACTCCTTTTTAGAATAGGTATTCTATCCGTTTAGACCTCCACTCCAGTGAGAAGGCTCACTTGTATATAACTCAAAGAAAGGAGTTAAATGATACTAGATAAAAAATATATGAGGAATGCACAAGAGAAGACACGAAACATGGGTGCACATAAACACTAGAAATCAAAGGTAATGTCCATACAGACTATAATCCTTGTGAAAGGGAAGTTTGTACGGACTATAAAATAGAGTAATAGGCATAACAAATCACACACACACACACACATATATCCGTGCAGACCATAATCATCATGAAAAGGAAGTTTATATGGACCAGACATTAATTTCAGAATACCAACATGCATATTAATGAGCAAAGGAATCAGGTAACTTGCCATAGACATGCTAATCATGATAAATAAACTATGTTAAGACATGATAAATATAACAAACATGACACTATTATCATAC
>CANXYI011544275.1:0-10167 GCA_948208565.1 Hura crepitans | reverse complement strand
TATGTGGATATTGAGAGGTCTTATGGGGCTGATCCTTGCTATCCACTGATGCTGTATTGGAGATATTGATTGGGGGTATTGGTAGGTCCCATGGTGTTGATCCTTACTATCCCACTTGCAGATATTGAGAAGTCCATAGGCCAATCCCTGCTATCTACCAGTCCAGTATTGGGAGGTTCCTATGAACTGATCCTTGCTATTAGATTAGGTAGGTGTAGCTACCGACTTCTAAAATGTGGGCCACTACACAACATAGATCCTATTATCTGGTGTCTTAAAGTGTAGTTTGTTTATCATGGACCACAACTGTAAATTAATTGAATGAATGTAATACTGCAAGATTAATGAAGATAAATAACAAGAAAATGCATGAAGATTAATAATTAAGTTGAAAGGATAAAATGTGAACTAGTTATTTTCATGACAAGACACAGTGAAGCACAACACATTATCAGTAAATAGCATGATAATATTGCATGAAAATGATCATAGTGTCTATTTTATTATGCTTGTGACATCATACATATGATCATACTTGTGACATGCATTTATTGTTTCAATTCCACCACTGAGTGTATACTCAGCGTGTCGATATTCTGATGCACAGGTTTTAGACGAGGTTAGCTATCTAGCTTTATCTAGTGCAGTGGTGTTGTTGCTGAGTTTTTTTTGGTATATATTTCTGTATTTTGATAGTTATCAGTAGAAATACACTCATGTATATTAGTGGTTTAGAAATAGATAGTTGATGTATATTATGGATATATGTATGGATATTTGTGTAATAAACTATATGATCTAGGTAAATCTGAACCTAAGTAGAAAATATATTCCTATTTAGCTATTTGAAAACTATGGTTTTGAGACCCTATGACAGTTGTGTAATTGTGATTGATGATGATTTGGAGGACTAAAAGGGTCTCAGAGTTAGGTTTACCATGGTGAATAGTATAGAAGTGTTTTGATATTGGGAAAAATTTTTGGTTTTTCACCCGGGTAGTCGTTATGCTGCCCAAATTTCTATAAATTGGATAATAGACCTAAATTAGGATTTTATCAATCTAAGATAGTCAGCATTAGGAGGCTATATGATAATTTGTGGGAATCAAGGATAACATACCTTCATAAAAAAAGTTGATAAGTGTTAAACAAATAAGGCTTGGGAAATTTAAGGATTGGTGACCTACGGGAAGTAGCATGCTTTGTCTGTTTCCTTCAAGAATGGGTAGGGGGTGTTACATTTAGTGGTATCAGAGTAGGTTTAGATGTTCCTTGGCATACTATACATGAGTGCTAAGGTCTAGGATTCTGTATTTGTGATACAGCTATATTGCATGAAGCTGAAATGTTACTTTTTGTACAGTGAGATATGATGAGTGAGTGGACCCCACTAGAATGGGGCGAAGAGGTGGCCAATCATGCTCTCACCATTATCCACAGTCTAGAGGTGAGTGCAACGACACTAGAGCCGAGTGATGCTGCTTACTAGCCACCACTATAGCCATAGCCTCAGGCTCAGGCTTCACCAGCTTTATTACAGCAGATAGTAGAGTTGCTGAGACACACTACTGCTCCACCACCTCTAGCTCCTGCACCACCTCCACCACCTCTAGTAGCATTGCACAAAACCTACTTGGAAAGGGTGAAAAAGATGGGAGTAGTCAATTTTCTTGGTGTAAGAGAGGATGATGCTACAAGGGTAGAATATTGGTTGGAAAGAACTCTAACAATTCTAGAAAGAAAGCCTAAAATGCACTATCTCACTCCTTTAAGAAGAATGCTTCCATTGGTAGGACACAACAAAGAGAAGAAAAGTAGTGATGAAGATCACTTGGCAGTATTTTTTGAAGGAGTTCCATAATAGATACATTCTAGAGTCATATAAGGGCAAAAGGAGGTAGGAATTCCTGGATCTAAAATAGGTGCCTATGCAGATATGCTGAAGAGTTATTGCCTACTGAGGAAGAATGATGTAAGAGGTTCAAGAAGGGCTTTCATGTCGAGTTGTAGATACAGATTGCCACCATGAAGATTAGAGAATTTTTAGCATTAATGGCTGCAATGTACAATATGGAGGAGATGATGCAAGAAAAGAGAGCTATTTTAAGAGAAAAGACCATTTGCAACTGGTTAAACTAGCTTAACTCTAGAAAGAGGGCAAGAGATAGAGAGAGTTCCAGCCTGGGCAATAGTCTCAGAGGTAGTCGGGACAGCAGTCCTAGAGGCAGTGTAACACCCCCTATCCATTCCCAAAGGAAATAAACAAAAAGTGCTGCTTCTCATAGGTCACTTATCCTTAGTTTCCCTAGGGTTTATTCATTTAACACTTATGATACTATACTATGTTATGGTGTGACTTGACTGATAGGTTAACATTACTGTATGCCCTTCTTATACTGCCTATTTTACTATGGTAAAACACTATTTTAGGTTGGTTATCCATTTTATAAAAAATTAGGTATCATAACAGCTATCCAGTGACAAACAAAATTATTTTTCATGCATAAAACACACTTTTATGATCATGATTCAATCTTCAACTCTTAGGCCCTTCTAGTCCCCTAAACCATCATCAACTACAAACACACATAACAATCATAGGGTCTCAAATGCATAGCACTTAACAGGAATACATGTATGCATTTCATCACAAGTGCGTACATACACTAAGCACACAGTTCACTTACTAGAGATCCATACATGTGAAAACACATACCATGCACATAAATGTACATGTTTCGCCCAAACCTAATCCACACACCTATAATTAGTTTTCTTTCCCCAAATCATGCATACCATGTTATTTTTACATTCTTAACACAACTACATCATTCATTTGCATCAATTATATACCTAACACTATGAAATGTCATTTCCATACACATGTACACATATACATTCATGCATAAACACATGACACACATAGATTATGTCAAATCCATATACCTAGGGTGTGAAAACACCCCTTTTTCCACCACTATCTTGCCTTGATTGGTGTTCCTCTTTCACTCTTTCTCTTTGCCCTAACATAATCAAAATTTACCTTAGAAAAATTCTTAAAAATCCTACACAACTCTAAATTGAAACCTAAAACCATAGAAGTTTTTAGAATACCTTAGACTACCTAAAGCAAAAATAAAAATTAAAATAAAAATGCTTACACCCAAAATTAGCACTATTCACCAAGTCTCAAATTCTCTTTTTCTAGCTTCTTTTTCTGATTTATCAGTAGAATTAGCCTTAGTAGACTATAGAGGTTAAAAAGCATGTAAAGCTTAAGAGATTTGGTGGTGGGAGAAGGGGGAAATAAAGTAAAAATAGAAGAGAGAGAAAGGGTAAATGGCATCAGGTTTTTTGAGAGAATGGGTAGTGGATGATGGCTTTACACATGTGACACTCTCACTTGTGTGGGCCCTTTTCTATGGGTAGGGTGGATGGCTTAGATCACGACACATGGTGATCTAACGATCTATTTTCTCTTGATTTTCATTTAAACTTCAGAAATTCACAGTAATTTCTCTATACCTCCAAAAATACTCATTTTAGTGTTAGAAATCCTCAATTAGTGCCATTAAGGCCCTTGTAACAATTTCATGTCAAAATTCCACTGTCAACTTTAGGTCACTATTCACCTGCTTGAATAAAATATTTCAAATAAATATCAGATGACCTTAGAAAATTAAAATTCCTTCACCACCCTATAGATTGGAATTTTGAGGATTAGGGTATGGTATTTTTGAGTTCATCTAGGCACATCCCAGAGCTGTCCTGGCACAACCTCATTTTTTGTCACTATTCACTATTTCTTAAGCCAAAATGATTTATTGGTTTTGCTAAAATTTTAAATTATTTCATTTTGCCCATTTTCTTGCTCATCAAAGTTTTATGACCAATACGCCCCTTTCTAGCCTTACTAAGGTGCCTTGACTCACATGGAACACTATTCATGCCTTGAAGGTACTATTAATGGAATATAGATTTATGGGCATTACAATTCTTCCCCTTTTAAGAAAATTTGTCCTTAAAATTACCAGCTATGAAAAGATGTGTGTATTGTGCCTTCATCTGTTCTTTACTCTCCTATATGGCTTTTATTGTGTTGTGGTGTCTCCGTAGCACCTTAACTAGAGGGATTGACTTTTTCTTCAGCTGCTTTACTTTTTTACCTAGAATCTACATCGGTTCTTCTTCATATGTTAAGTCTTGTTGTACATTTGTTTCCTCTATAGCTATCACATATGATGGATTCGATCTATATCACCTCAACATGGATACATGAAATACGTCAAGGATTTGCTATAGCTCAGGAGGTAATGCTAATAAGTATGCCAAGAGTCCCCCATGTTTTATGATCTCATAGAGACCACTAAATTTGGGACTAATTTTCCCCTTTTACCAAATTTGAGCATCTTCTTGCATGGTGACAATTTCAAGAACACTCGTTCACCAACATCATAATGTCTCTCTTTTTTAGATCTGCATATGACTTTTGTCGGTCTGAGGTGACATTTAGTTTTTCTCTTATAATCTTAACCTTTTCCCCTATGTCTTTGATCAAGTTAGATCCCACAATCTTACCTTCCTTTACTTCACTCCAACAAAGGGGGGTTCTACACCTCTTACCATATAATGCCTTATATGGTGCCATTCCTAAGCTAGCTTGGTGGCTATTGTTGTAGGCAAATTCAGCCAATGGCAGATATTGATCTTAATTGCCTCTAAACTCTATTGCATAGCTATATAGCATATCTTCTAACACTTGTATTACCTATTTTGATTATCCATCCATCTTAGGGTGAAATGCTGTGTTATATGCCAATCAAGTACCTAATGCTTTCTATAATTTCTTCCAAAATCTGAAAGTGAACCTTAGGTCTCGGTCTTAAATGATAGCTACCGGTACTCCGTGTAACTATACAATCTCCTTAATATAAACTTGAGCTAGCTTCTTTAAGGAATAATCCATCCTTACTAGAATAAAATGAACTATCTTCATTAATCTATCCATTATCACCCATATCTCATCACATCTATTTATGGTCTGTGGCAACCCTATTACAAAGTTTATGGTGATCTTCTCCCATTTCCATTATGGGATTGCTATTAGGTGTAACAATCTAGAAGGAACCTGGTGTTTAGCTTTCACCTATTGGCAAGTCAAACATCGAGCCACATATTCAGCTACTTCTTGCTTTATTCCTAGCCACCAATAGTGGGGTTTCAAATTAAGGTACATCTTCGTGCTTCTTAGGTGCATGGAATATGGAGCTTTATGAGCTTCTTTTGAGATCTGCACTCTTAATCCATTTATGTTTAATACAAATAGCTTGTTCTGGTAGTATAAGGTTCCATCATTATCTAGTTCATACCCTGTCGTCTTCCCCTCTTTAACTTTACTTCTAGTTTGTATCATCTGTTTATCTCTCTATTGGGCCTCCTTTATCTGCTGCTTAAAGTCATTTTTATTTTGTAACTTAGCCAAAATTGCATTTCTTGCTGTATATTTTATCTTAGCATGCATGAGTTTTATAGTGGCAATGTGTTTCCTACTTAAGGCACTTGCAACCACATTCACCTTTCCTAAATGGTAGTTGATCAAGCAATCATAGTCTTTGATTAACTCCATCCATCATCATTATATGAGATTCAACTCCTTCTATGTGGGCAATTACTTCAAACTCTTATGGTTAGTGTAGATGTAGCACTTTTCTTTATACAAGTAATGTCTCCATACCTTCAATGCAAATACAATGGCAGTCAATTCTAGATCATATATGGGATAATTCTTCTTATGAGGCTTTAATTGCCTAGAGGCATATGCAATCACCTTGCCTTCTTATATCAAAACACAACCAAGCCCATTACATAAGGCATCACTGTATATCACAAACTCTTTCGCTTATTTTGGTTGAGTAAAGATAAAAGCCTCAGTTAACATGGTTTTCAACTTGTCAAAACTAGCTTCGCATTTCTCATCCCATTCAAACCTCACATCTTTTCTTATTAGTCATGTCAGTGGTTTTGCAATCATCGAGAAACCCTTTAAAAACCTCTGATAATATCTTGCCAATCCTAGGAAGCTTCGAATCTCTATCACATTCCTAAGAGGATTCCATTCTAACATAGCTTTAACTTTACTCGGGTCCACTCTAATACCCTCAATTGAGGCAATGCGACCTAAAAAAGCTACTTCTTGTAACCAAAACTCGCACTTACTTAGTTTAGCATACAATCTCTCCGTCAAGGTCTGCAATGCAATTTTGAGGTGCTAATCATATTCCTTCTGAGTTTAGAATACACCAAGATATCATCTAAGAACACCACAATAAACTGATCCAAATAAGGCTTGAAGATCCGACTCATTAGGTCCATAAAGGCTACTAGGGCATTAGTGAGCCTAAAAGGCATCACTAGGAATTTATAATGTCCATATCGAGTCCTGAAAGCAGTCTTAGGGATGTCACTCTCTCTAATCCATAATTGGGGATATCCTGATCTCAAATTTATCTTGTAGAAGAAACTGGCACCTCACAACTGGTCAAAGAGATCATCGATCCTAGGCAACATATATTTGTTCTTAACTGTTATTTTATTCAATTGCTTATAATCGATACATAACAGAAGTGACCCATCTTTCTTTTTCACAAATAGTATGTGTGCTTTCTAGGGTGAAATAATAAGCTTAATAAAGCCTTTATCCCACAATTCCTATAGTTGCATTTTTAACTCCTTCAATTTTACTAGTGCCATCCTATATGGTGTAATCGACACTAGATTCGTGCTAGGATATACCTCAATCTCGAAATGGCAATCCTGCTAGTTCATTTAGAAATACATTAGGAAATTCTAATGCCACTAGTATTTGATTAAGGCTAGGTGTTGTGGCACTAGTATCCACTACAGAAGTTAAGAATGCTTCACATCCCTTCTAAATGAGTCACTTGGCTATAATGGCTAAGATGATATTAGATAAGGAATTTCTTTTACCCATAACTATCATCTCTTATCTGTTTATCATCTACAGACTTAACCTTTTTTCTCTCACAATCAGTCATTGCTTTATGTTCTGACGGCCAATCTATACCCAGTATGACATCAAACTCATGAAATGGAAGCTCAATCAAGTCTGCTAGAAAGGTGTGATCTTAGATTACTAGAGGACAATGTCTATAAACTATGTTCACTATTACACTCTACCTAATTGGGTTGCTCACTTAGATGTCTAAATCTATAGATTTTGGTTCTAGTCCCCTATCTCATGCTTTTGTGGTGCAAATATAGGAATATGTGGATTTAGGATCAACTAATGCTAATACAAGCACATCAAATAAAAAGAAGGCACCAGCAATGACGTCTGGTGCTTCAACTTCCTCTCAAGCACGAATAGCATACTGTCATGCCGAAGCTCACCTTTGATCGCATCCTCTGACTAGTACTCTATTGCTCTTATCTCTACTACCTTAGTCCTCTACTAGGAGTTGCTACAACTGATGCTTGGGTCTGTACTACCTCAGGTTGTCTCTATGGACACTCCCACTGTAAGTGATCTCAAGCTCTATATATAAAGCATTCTCGTCTCCTATTTTGCTAGCATTGCCCCTAATGTCTACTTTGGAAACTCCTGCATGTCGGAGCTATACTTCTTCTTATAGATACTAGGGCACTTGAGAAGCCTGGCCAGGCCTCTAGGGTGGAGCCTACCTTTAGGACTACTATCCCAATTGTCTCTGAGACTGTGGTCCAGCCTAGGACTCTTTTTGTCTCTTGGCTACTCTTGGGGCTGAACTAGTTTGGCCAACAACGAAAGATCTCTTCCTTGGGAATAGCTCCCTCTTCACTTGCATCATGTCTTCCATATGATATGTTGTAGCTACCAATTTTGAGAAATCTCTAATCTTCTTGGTGACAATCTACATCCTCAGCTCAATATTGAGGCCCTTTTCAAACCTCTTACACTTCTCCTCATTAGTAGGTATGAACTCCTCAGCATATCTACTCAAGCGAGCAAAATCCTTCTCATATTCTGACACTGATCTCTACCCCTATTTTAGGTCTAGGACTTCCTGCCTCCTCTTATCCTTATAGGACTCTAGAATATATCTCTTATGGAACTCCTTTAGGAAGTACTCCCAAGTAATCTCTACTACTACTTTCCTCTTCTTTGTTGTGTCCTACTAGTAAAATGATTCTTCTTGAAAGAGAGAAGTAGAACATTTCAAACATTCCTTTTCTGTGCACTTTAGTTGCTCTAAAATTCTCATAGTCCACTCTAGCTAATAATCTGCCTCGTGACATCATCCTCGTTCACACCTAAGAAATCCACTGCTCCCATCTTCTTTACCCTTTCTAAGTAAGTTTTCCATAATACTAGGTGAGCTGGTCGAGGTAGTATAGGAACTGGAGCTGGTGGTGGTGGTAAAGTAGTAATATGTCTCAGTAACTCTATAATATGCTACAATAGTGTTAGTGAAGCCTAAGCCTAAGACTGTGGCTAAGGTGGTAGCTAGTGAGCAACATCACTTAGCTCTAGTGTGGCTGCACTCACCTTTGGGCTATGGATAGTGGTGAGAGTATAACTAGCCACCTCTTTGCCCTATTCTAGTGGGGTCCTTTCACTCATCGTGTAGCACTGTATAGAAAATAACTTATCAACTTCATGCAATGTAGCTTAAACCCAAATATAAATCCTAAACCCTTGCACTCATGTATAGTATGCTCAGGAATGCCTAAACTAGGCTCTAATATCACTAAATGCAATACCATTATCCATTTTTAAAGGAAACAGACAGAGTGCTGTTTCCCATAAGTCACCCATCCTTAGGTTTCCCCAAGGTTCATTTGTTTAACA
Source organism: Hura crepitans (assembly GCA_948208565.1). NCBI lineage: Eukaryota > Viridiplantae > Streptophyta > Magnoliopsida > Malpighiales > Euphorbiaceae > Hura > Hura crepitans. The sequence goes on along the minus strand of CANXYI011544275.1, from coordinate 1,319 downwards.
CTTATGATACTATACTATGTTATGGTGTGACTTGACTGATAGGTTAACATTACTATATGTCCTTCTCATACTACCTATTTTACTATGGTAAAATACTATTTTAGGTTGGTTATCTATTTTACAGAAAATTGGGTAGCATAATGGCTACTCGATGACAAACAAAATTTTTTTCCTAAATAAAACACAATTCTATAATCATCATGATTCAATCTTTAACTCTTGGACTCTTCTAGTCCCCCAAGCCATCATTAACTACAAACAAACACAGCAATCACAGGGTCTCAGACCCATAACACTCAATAGGAATACATATATGTATTTCATCACAAGTGTGTACATACACTAAGCACACAGTTCACTTATTAGAGATCCATATATGTGAAAACACATACCATGCACATACATGTACATGTGTCACCCATACCTAATCCACACATGTACACTTAGTTTTCTTTCCCCAAAACATGCATACCATGTTATTTTTACATTCTCAACATAACTACATCATTCATTTACATCAATTATATGCCTAACAATATTAAATGTCATTTTTATACACATGTACACACACACATTTATGCATTAACACATGACCCACATAGATTGGGTCAAATCCACATACCTAGGGTGTGAAAACATCCATTTTTCCAACACTTTCTTGCCTTGATTGGTATTCCTCTTCCACTATTTCTCTTTGACCTAATATAATCAAAATTTAATTTAGAAAAATTCCTAAAAATCCTACACAACTCCAAATTGAAATCTAAAATTATAGAAGTTCTTAAAATACCTTATCCTACCTAAAACAAAAATTAAAATTAAAATAAAAACACTTACACCTAAAATTAGCACTATTTACCAAGTCTCAAATTCTTCTTTTCTAGCCTCTTTTTCTAATTTGTTAGTAGAATTAGCTTTAAAAGACTATCAAGGTTAAAAAGCATGTAAAACTTAAGAGATTTGTTGGTGGGAGGAAGGAGAAATGAAGTAAAAATAGAGGAGAGAGGAAGGGTAAATGGCATCAGGTTTTTTTTTTGAGAGAAATGGGTGATGGGTGATGACTTTACACATATGACACTCTCACATGTGTAGGCCCTTTTATATTGGTGGGGTGGATGGCCCGAATCACAATAGGTGGCAATCTAACGATCCATTTTCTTTCAATTTTCATTTAAACTTCAAAAATTCATAGTAATTTTTCTATACCTCTAAAAATACTCATTTTAGTTTTAGAAATCCTCAATTAGTCCGTTAAGGCCCTCATAAAATTTCATGTCAAAATTCCACTGTCAACTTTAGGTCACTATTCATTTGCTATA
>CANXYI011544208.1:0-12618 GCA_948208565.1 Hura crepitans | reverse complement strand
TCAACATTATTACTTACAACTTCATTTAAATCCATTTTCCTTAGATATGTTCTTCTCCATCTACATTTAAATTAATTTTTAATACAACTAAGTATTGATCCAATAAAAGATGGACTTGGTTATATGTTCCACATCAATATCCATGTGATTCTAAGCCCACCATTCCCCTTCCTCCTACCTTTTACTACTAACTATTACATTTTCAAACCAACACATCTAAGGATACTTTTTTCTAATGTCTTTTATTTTGGTTAGTATAACTTTTCAGTATATGTTAATCTTAATCGATATAAATACATATAATGGTACAAAAAGTGTTGGTTGCATTTTGTTAATAACTTTAATTTGAAGGTTTATGTTAAACTCGTATTACTTTATAACAAAAACTAAGCCTTAAACCAATACTAGATGGAGTCGGCTATATGGATTCTTGTCTCCATGCCCCTTTGTCTAAGGCAAGACTTGGCTCAATCCCAAGTGCAGATCCTTGGAAACTATATCTTTCCAAGTGATCTTAGACCTACCTCTTCCTTTCTTCCCATTTTCTACTACCAAACTCTCATATTACCTCACTGGAGCATCTTGAGATCTCCGTATCACATGACCAAATCACCTTAAACAACCTTCTGTTATCTTATCTCCAATATGTGCTACATGTAACTCTTGTCGAATGCATTCATTTTTAATCTTCTCCAATCCTATATGTCCACTCATCCACTTTAGCATCTGCATTTATGTCACATTTAACTTATTTATATGTTGTACTTTTGTTACCCAAAACTTACTTCCATATAACAAGATTGGTCTCAATGCCATCTTATAAAACTTCCCCCTGACTTCGTTAAATATCTTTTTATGACATAAAATACTTGTAGCATTTCTCCATTTCAACCATCTTGTGTTGATTCTATGAGTTACATCCTCATCTATCATTCCATCATCTTGAAAAATGGAGCCCAAATACTTAAAATGGCTACACTTTGGCACTATTACATTCCCTAGCCTCACTTCTCCTCCATTTCTCCTACTTAGGCTAAAAATACATTGCATATATTCTGTTTTACTTCTACTTAACTTAAAACCTTTACTCTCAAGAGTATTTCTCCATACTTCCAACTTATTGTTTACTCCCTCTCTCATCTTGTCAATCGATACAATATCAGCTGCAAATAACATACACCATGAGATATAATCTTGTATTTTTCTAATTAATTCATCCATAACCAAAGTGAAGAGAAAGGGACTCAATGCCGAACCTTGATGTAAACCCATTGTTATAGGAAACTCTTCCATTACTCCTCTCCCAACTCGTACACTTGTAACTGCTCCCTCATACATATCCTTAATAATATTTATATACTTAACATGCATACCTTTCCTCTCCAATGTCCACCAAAAAACTTTTCTCAGTACTCTATCATATGCCTTCTCCAAGTCTATGAAAACCAAATGAAGATTACTTTATATTTAAAATAATTATTAAAAGGCCTAACCCATAACCTATCTTACAAATTAATAACCAACATTAAGAATCTTACAAATTGACCACCAAAATTTAACTCCTATTGTAATAAAGGGACTCCGTCTGACTTTTAGTCAAGTCTTGATAAAAAAACCGGAGCTAGCACATGATAATAAGCCATAAAAAGCTTATACGTAGTCCAAATATATAATAAAGGACATGTAAACCCAAAAAAAAAATGGAAGTATAATTAAATTATACTATTTTCATTTTGACATTACTCTATAACATAATTATGTTTTTCTCTTATTTTATAGAGTATTTCGACCTACATGCACTTTATGAAACACAAAAAAGAATAGTAGAGCTCATTATTATAAGTTGGGTCATTTTTTTGTTCATACTTAACCAAAAATGGGATAGCCTTTTTTTGTACTAAAAATTAGATATTTTGATAACTAATTTAAAAAATTTTGAACATTGGGTATTAATATGTAAAGTAGTTAAAAGCTTGGGTCTTTTTTTGTAATTATCCCTTTATTGTATCTTACAACTGAGACAAAGAAACAATAAATAAGAGGGGTTAAACTTTTTTTAATTTGTCAATGTACTTAACTATAAAATTAAAAATGAAGTCTATGGGATATAAAAAATAAAATTCTTCAAATTCTAAAAAAAATCTATTAATTAGAATCTATTAAATAGAAATATAATATTAGGTAGAAATAGTAAACGTTATAGTTATAAAATAAAGAACATATAATCTAATAATTATAATAATAAAGTAATAGATAAATAATACAAAATAGATTTTTTTTTTAATTTTAATAGAAAATCCGTTTTTCTATTTTAAATAATTAGAATAAATAATATAAAATTAATATCAAAATACTCAATTTAGGAATAAATAAATAATATTAGTTAATATAGTAATATTATTTATGTTAATAGTATAATTGTTTATTATATAATTGCATAATAATAGTATAATTTGTGTACTTCTTTTGTATAATTTTTTTGTCTAGTTTTTATATAATATTAAAAAAATAAATAAAAATCATCCTAAGAAAAAAATATCTAGCATAACTATTTACGAACAATTTTACTTCAATGCAGAACTTTCTTTGCCAATTTCGAACCGCTACATGTAATTTGTAGATCTCATCTCTGATTAGGTTTTAGATTGGATCTATGTTTTACACTCTCTAAATCAAGGCCACCATGATGTATTGAATTATACACAAAAGGCAAGTTTTTATGTATATATACCAATTTGAAGTGTATCCACCCACTATGGTGCAATTTCACTAGCCAAGGTCTGATTAGCGTCACGACTCTAAAGAAAAAGCCCTCTAAGTGACATAGAATAGGGAGAGATGAAAATGAAGATCCAAAAAAAAAAATGCAAGTGACATAAAAGATTGGGGGCACGTCTAAGAAATTGATAGCGTGCCCAATTAAAAGATGAAGAATTGAGTAGGTTGGCAACATCCAATGTAGCATGTTGAATGCATTTATGAGTTTGAGCTCTAAAGAGTTGCAAGGGAAGCAAAAAGGAGGGGCAAATACTATAACAAATTATTAAGGAAAATGTCAAAGATCATTCTCGAATGAAATGACACTCATGCCAAACCAGAAAAAAGAAAAAGAGAGAAGTGCTAAAGCACACAAGTACAACAAATTAAATTCACATGATATCATGCGAAAACAAGATTAAAAGGAGAACGGAAAAAAAATGTTTCAAAGGTTTGTTGATACCCTGTTTTAAACAAATAAAACCTACGACAACCAAACAAAGGGATATATCAAACTTACTTCTCCCTCAAATGGCTAATGCTTATGTAATCAGATAGTATCAATACTTCATGCAATTGAACCTCATTTAAAGACATCTCCTGAAAAATTAACACAAAAAGTACTTCAAATGAAAAGTAAAATCACATATAGCACATTATATAAAGAAGTTCCAATTTATACAAATAATATCCTTCACAATAATTACACCTACCAAGCTAGATATCTCTGCTCTAATTGAATACTGTGCCAAATCACCATCAAGCTTCCCTGTTCTGTTAACCTAAATTATTTAAGAAAAAATTATGATCTACAATCAAGAAAGCTCAATTTGAAATAAACATTAAAAGACTTGATTCGATATTTTACCTAAAATTTATGAAGGAAAATAGCTATAAATTTCATTATTATGAAAAAGATTTTTTTTCTTTTTTTTTTTCGTGGGTGGTTTTGGGGGGGGGATGTTGTTTCACGGTTTCCAATTATCTCCAAAGACATGTACTTTCCATCTCATTAGATTATGGAAACCTTAATGCATAACGCTTATAGGAATAAGAAATACTCCGAACACATATAAAAACACCTTGAGCAATAACTTATCAATCAATGGATGAGAAGACAACAAAACAGAGTCTGAATGAGAAAAGAAAAGGGAAAAGCCATTGAATAACTTGATATGCTAGAACCAAAACCATTAAATTGAAACAGCAAGAAACAAATTCCTGCACAAAAATTAGAGATTTTATTATTTTATCCTTAATTGAAACGTAACTATACAATTGCAAGCAAGCATCTTCCATCTAACCTCACTCTAGCCACATGAAATCCAACCTAAATCAAACAAGGACATGAACTTCAATGCTAAAGCTTTGGTTGAATCATTGCTGTCCATTTTCAAGAAAAATGAGGATTAGTGCAGGGAAAAGAATGAGGAACAGTAACTTTTTTTACATAAAGGTACCTTTTTATACTATTTCTTCATTCTACATTTGACTGCCAATTCCCTATTCGACTAAATAAAACCCCAATAGAAAAAATTAATTATTAATAGAAACAAAATTAATGGATGTGCATTCAGGTTTGAAAAGCAGGTGCTAGTAACTTCTCATAGGGTTGTTATCAGGAGTGTATTATGGAATTCTAACTAACCCAGACGTACTCCATTTCACTCAAGGCAGCAAGTTTTTTTATTCCAAGGATCTAACTTCAGTATAGTTGCAAATGGCCAATGGCTACGTTCAAGTATATTTAAATTCTGTAATTCACACAAGTCCATGATTTCTCAAAATTAGACATGGTTTATATTAACTCAAAGATGCATATAAAGATACAAGTCTATGAACCAATCATATCATGAATGTACTTAAGATTGCAAATGGTTAATGCATAAAAGCAACTATGAAAATGCGCAGATAAAAAAGAAATATATATATCTTCTGGTCATGCCAAGTTGTTATATTTTGGGACAAGAAAATGCACAAAGATCAGAACTGTAGAAAAACATGGACCATTGCTCAAATCATTAGATGACAACAAATTGCAACTATGATGAAATATAGAAGTAACAGATTACTTGTAGTGAACTTTTCATACCACAAGTGACACTGTTACATCAAATGGTTTCAGTAAATGGTCAAATTTATTGCCTCGAGCTCGAGCACCCCATTCCAAACTTGTGGAGTCAATAGTTCCCTTACATGTGGTACAATAAATTTCCAACCCTTCAATGCCCACGCTTTTGCTTACTTGCCCCCCTAACACCTTTCCACCTGACAATCTAACACAATACAAAAACATAAACTTAAATGGTAAAAAATCATGGCTTCATACAAGTTCCTAAAGAACCGAGCATTAAAAAGGACAAAATATTATTTATGCGCTCATTCAAATTGTTGCAGATTTATTTACAAACATGTAATTAGAAAGATAAGGGAAAAAAGACAGATATCATTAATTAAACAAAGATCAAGACAAATGAGGAAACCTCATGTGAGGATGCCTTTCAGCTGCACCTTCTTAGGATATTTTTCCACTCCATTAAGGAAAAAAAAAAGAATATATCAAGCACATGAAGAATAAAACACCTAGTGACATACTCCAAACCAATATAATCTCTCAGCATGTCACAATAATTTTTCCTGCCAACTCTAAGATTATATATGTTAGCAAATCTAAATCATGGTAACACATCCATCTAAAGAAAAGAAAGCCCTCTTTCAAATATCTTGCCTTGAATAAGAAGCTACATCCCAAAAAATATTCTACATAAGGAACACCAAACAGGTTGAAGAGCACTCCAACCTCATCCAACCATCTAGAAAATCCAACACAAATTTCTGATGGGGTCAAACTCCTGCTTCTCGCCAACAATCCCCCAGCAATGAATTCTAGATAATCTTAATCACCTTAAATTTGCCTCCGACTCTCCATTCTTGAAACACCTTCACAAACCCAAATCATACTTATAGAACAAAATCTGATTTTAATTGTAACTATATAGGAAAAGAAAAATGTTTACCATTCTCACTGCGTTTTTTTTGACAAACTACTCTACATTTTTGCTTACAAAAAATTTTCACCATGAAAATAGCATTAGCAAGGTCACTTTAAGAATCCTTCTTTTCCTCAGTTTCAGCATCCCAAAATGCTTCATTATTCCATCTTTTCCCTTATCTTTAAACGTTCAACGTGGGAATCACTTTCATCATGGGATTTAGGGATCACCTTTTCAAAATCTCCTTTCAACTTAAAGTGTAGACATTACTTCTTTCATATCAAAAGCATAAACTGCACACAATAATAGGGGAAAATGTGTTTCTCAATGCATGAAGATTTGCATACCTAAGTTCCATATATGCACAATAATGCCTCATTTGTCAGCCAAGAAACAAAATGGGAAAGTGAGAAAATGAAAAATCTTTAACCAAATGGTGCATTAAGGGACGAGATAATAAAAATAAATAAACAAATAAAATTACCCAACCAGATTTTGCTTTATCGACAAGCTGGAAAACTTTAAACCAAACAGAACCTGCGACTGAAAAAAGTGAGTAGGAAAAATCAGCATTGTGTCTACAAGTTCAAATAGAAAATAATCAAAATGCAGAATTTTACAACCCATGTAAAGGAGAAAAAATTACAACTGCAATCTTAAGCATTTGATCCTGTTTTAAATGAGAATATAGAGAAAGATTTTCCAAAAGTAATACAATAATGTCAGAAATCCATTAATTCTATTTCAGCCCATGAATACACAATGGATTCACCATTCAGGACCTATTGCAAATCCATGCTGCTTGAAGTGCCTTCAAGGTTTCAATAGATAGAATGACCGCACATTTCTATTCCCTGAATTTTAGCACTAATAAAATTTTCACTTATTAATAAGTAATTAAAATTTTTGAATAAAGCTGCTTAGAGATCTAATGATTCAACATATCAACAGCAGAAAGAGTAGTTAGATTTCTAAGCCCTAAAAACATTACAAAGAAGCATAACTGTTGGACATTATTTTAAGAGAAAATGAATGAAAAATATTACAATCATAATTATTTTTAAACTAAATGTAATCTTGTAAGTAGTTGAACCTGTAATTCTTATTTAAGTCGAATTGCAAACAGAAAACTAGCCGTAAATAGTAAACAAATTAGAACTCTTTATTCAGACAAAAACGCAGGAATTTCAAAGACTCAAATGCCAATTCTCAGCAACTAATTACAGGAAAGATGGTTTGAAAAAGTCAATATAAAGACAAGAAAATGTTAGATATCGCCCAAGTAATCCCTTACGCGAAACATAAGCCTGATTTTTCTTCAGCTCCTTGTTTTTTGCATCATGTGTAGCCTACCTTCTAGCTTATTATGGTTAAAGTTTAGTCCAAGCCATATTACTATGGCCCCAAACAGTACCAAAGATTCAATTACCCTCATATTCAGAATACTCAGCCCCGGCCTTATACCCAGCTAGTCTATTTTAAATTTTTTTCATTAGGTAGGATAAATTATGCATTCTAGATTCAACCTTTTGATATTAAACCACAACCTCCTCCAAATAAAGACTCATAGACAAAGGAGAATTAAGCAATATTCCTATAGTATATCATTCACTTTAATGTACTTCCTGTTTATGGGAAAATACTTGCGCCATTGACTTGCATTTATGGAAGTGATGTATGCATAAAATGGACAAACCTGTTTTCAATACAAATTAGAACAGCTGCAGTAGCAACAAATTTAAACAATATACCATGTATGAAATGCCAATATAATGTTCAACACCACAAGTTGAAGCGCAAACATGGTAGACTTACTGAGTCAAGCTGCATGTCCCTGTACTGGATGTGGAAATTTCTAATTGATACCTGTATGCTGTCAAGAACCTACAAGTAAAACAAGAACCTTGTTACAATAAGAACAGTAATAAACATAGGTGCATCTCCAAAGAGACAAGAAAAACCTGCAGGTGAAAAAATAAAACAGAAAAAAGTATATTACAATTTTTGCAGGCATAAAAAGTTAACTTTGGAGGAAAAAAATTCACATAGCAATAGCAACAATAAATCAAAGTTATGTAATGTCACCTTTGCAGTAATATATGAGACAAATGAATTCCCAGCTTGATTATCTGGAAGACATTTTTAATGAAAATTATTATTATCGGTGAAGGAAGCTGCTGCTTTAATCAAGCATAAATAACCGCTTCAATCAAACAAATTATCTATATTCATAAAATAAAGACAAAATATATAACCAAAAATGCTAGTTAAATTTGAAAAAGAATTAGAAGAAAAAGGTCATCATCTCATTCGTGATTTTTCAACAAAGAAAATAAAATGAATATACTCTAGGAAGAAAAAAAAATAAGCATGCTGTCCATAATCAGTAAGCAATTTGTGATTCTCCAAAAAAATCTATGCATGAGATGCATCTTCTACTCAAAACTGCATGCTGTTAAACAAGCAAAACATAAATTTGCTAAAATAAGATAAAGTACTGACAGTCTAATACAGAATCTAAGGAAAGAGATGGATTATGGGCATGTGAAATCACTCGAAGTTTAAAATCAAATAACTTACCACAAACACGCCTTGATACTTTTGCGAGCTCTGCAGCAGCAAGCTGAGCCTGTTTTCCAGCAAATTCTCTTCTTTCAACCACCTCCTTACTCCACTGTGGCAGCAAATATAAAAAAAAAAAACGGTTATGCATATAAATGTAATTATAAAGGAAGGCATTTCTGAAATTTATCTGTAGTACTTTTCTCGCAGAAATAAGACTTCTAAAGTAACTTGTAAAAGAGATATATGAGATTTGTGTACCTCGTGCTCATCCCTCTGAGATGCACAAACGAATACATCTTCTAAAACAATAACGATGGGGTGATCCCAACCAAGCTTTTTCCATGAAATCTTTATGCTTAGCCTCCCTACCCTACCTATTAAAAACAAAACAAATTCAAGGATTTTTAAGAAGAGAGGAATTAAAATCCCATGGACACCGAAGCACGAAAAACAATATTATATGCATACCCAGCGTTATAGCAAATGGCAACTGGAGATAATCAAAAGCTTCAGGAATTAGCTCTACATTCTCTAGCAACACTTCTTCTGTAAGGTTAGCCTTTGATGTCACCAGAAGTTACAACTTACAAATCGGTTAATACTAAATTACAGCAAAAAAATCGGAAAAGGAGAAAAATAAAATTTCACGTGGTAAAAGTACTTCAATGAATTCCTGCTAATTAGCATGCAAATATTCCGGTTCATACAATTTTTATAGAGGAGACGGAAAGGAAATCCAAACAGATTTACCTTTCCAAAGGCTGAGTTTAAGCTGGTCTTTCTGAATATTTTTGACATAACGACCGAGATAACCCACCAGCACCCGATGGACCAGCCCTTCGAACATTATATCCTCCTTGCTTCCCCTTTTCTACGGATTACTAGTTAATAATAAACTCCCGCTTCGTTCACTGAAACTCAAAGAAAGCTAAGCCGCTTCAGATGTTTACGCAATATTAAATCGGGAAAAAAATCATAAGATAGCATAAATCCGGTAAACGGATCCGTTTTCAAATCCATATGAAATTTTGAACGCTTGTGAAAAAAAATTCTTCGAAAAAACAATTGCCGAAAAATATTATAGGATAAAAGAGATCCCCAATCATACATATTATCTGAAAGATAGGGATATATAATGCAATCAAAAGGAAAAAAAAAAAATTATACTTTCGATTTGCTCAGGAATGGACACAGCCGAAGGAGCGGGTGTTTGACGGGGGAAGTTATAAAAGAAAATGAAATTTTTTTTTTCCCAAATTGGCCGAAGAAGAAGATAATTTAGGCGCTTCGTTTGAAGTTATTGACTAATACACCCTTTGTGTAGATATTAAAGTTTATTTGAATTTCAAAGAGATGATTACAAATTAGTTTCAATGTTTCGGAAAATAATAATTAAAACAATATAACGTTTTTTTAATAATTCAAATTATTTAATAATTATATCAATTTTCATTGATAAGAAAATTAAATTATTAATTTTATAATATAAATAGGTTTTCAAAATTGTCATTATACATCTATATAATAGTTTATATAAAATAAAGTGCATATAGAAATAATGAGTTGATAATTTACGTTATATATTAATACAGGTAGTAATTGACACATAATAAAATATGGCATTGTAAAATTATTACACTTATTGTTAAAATTAGTTTTATAACTTTTTATTTATAATTTAAACACGAAATATCGTTAGCGTGATTGAGGTTTAATAGCAATTGTTGACATCAATTGCTTTCTTCGGCCGAATTGAGGATAATATATTTGCTGCTCACTTTTGGGTTCTTATATGCCTATAAGAACAAAAAAAGACCAATATAAATAGAAAAAAAATTTAAAACAGAAAATTACATTTATCGTGGAAGGTTATAACAAAAATTTTTTAAATTATAAACAGCCAGACTAGAATTAGATTTATTCTACTTTGTAGGAAGAGAAGACAACCATTCAAAACAATTGAATATTTTAAAAAAATATTCAAACTGGATTCGGCTTTTTTTATTTTTACCTTTTGTCATACTTTTGATAGAACTGTTTTTTTTTTCCCTCCTTTTTATGTAATGTATTTTGAGCCTTAAATGCAGTCATTATTTCATTATGAATTAATGGATGAATTTAACTTTAAGTCATGAATTAACGAAGATAGAAGAACAATGATAAAATATAATTATTAAGGGTATAAATATCATTATTTCATACAAATTCTTTTTTTTATTTATTTTATAAGAGAAACTCCATTTTGACCCAATCATAGCATTAGGGTCAAATTTGTAATTAAAAAAACAACGGAAATTTGCTCATTCACAGTGGAGGGCGCAGGGTTTAGCCAGGGTTTTCCTCTCTCCGGCTTCGTTGCTTCAGTGTTCTAAGTTCGATTCTCAAACCCAGACTGCTTCGTTTTCCGTCTTATCTCAGACTGTTTCGTTTTCCGTCTTATCCCAGACTTCTCCAAGCTTCACGATGCAAAGGGTTAGTGTCTGTTTGCTGTAAGAATTCGAAAACTCAAGCTCTACCTCGCTCTTTATTTGCTTTCTCTGAGCTTTGAATTTTATTTCAACTAGTGTAATTGAATCGGGTTTCATACCTTTCTACTGTTGTTTTCTTTTTGTCTTAATTTAGTATGGTTATTTTGTTGAATTGGTTCAATTGTTTTATCTTCATCGGTGCCTGATAAAGAAATGACCTGAAACGCATATTGCCTACTCTTTTACCAACTCCAATGCATCGCTGCCTTGCCATCTACACCCGCAAGATCTTAACTAATTCCAACTTTATCACGACCTCCTCCAGCAGCGCTACCCTTTTATACTCTCAGGCCAATCCCTTAAACCCTAGGACTGATGGGTTTGCTTTATTCCGCTTATATTCATTTACTTCCACTCGCCGACAGGCTCCCGACTCTCATGATCCGTCCACCCTGATGAAGGAAGATGGTGTCTCAGTTTGCTCTAAAATGTGGATTGAAAATTTCCGTGAACCTGATAGAACTGTGAACAATTTGACCTCTTATTTGCGTAGATTTGAATTGTGGGTACTAGCTTATCAAAAAGTGTGTGCTGATGAAATTGGAGCTTATATGCCTCGTAGTGCGATACAAAGGTCTGCATTGGAGGACTTATTGGCGCTTAGAAATGCAGTTCTTGACGACAGATTTAAGTGGGGTTCTAGGCTGCAATTTTTTATCAAGTCTCCCAAGGATAAGACTGATTATGAGTCTTTGTCAAAGAGAAAGATTAAGGCAATTTTGACAACTACACAACCTGCCCCATTTCAGGATAAGATTGTTCAGGAGGTTCTGTTTATGATATTGGAGCCTATATATGAAGCACGATTTTCACAAAAGTCATTTGCATTTAGGCCTGGTAGGAGTGCACATACTGCATTGAGAGTGATTAGGCGAAGTTTTGCAGGGTATTTGTGGTATATAAAAGGGGATTTGAGTACAGTTCTTGATGGCATGAAGGTGGGGTTGGTGATAAGTGCTTTGATGAGGGATGTGAGGGACAAGAAAATAATTGATTTAGTGAAGGCAGCATTGACTACTCCTGTAATCACAAGTAGTGTGGAAGAGCCAAAAAAGAAGAAAAAAAGGAAGTATCAGAAAAAAAGGGTGTTGGCCGAGGATGAGCCAAAACCAGATCCATATTGGTTAGAGACCTTCTTTGGCTTTGCACCCGAGGAGGCAATGAAAGCTCCTTCTTGGGGACATTGCGGGCTGCTTAGCCCCCTTTTGGCTAATGTGTGTCTTGATGAATTGGATCAATGGATGGAGGTGAAGATCAAAGAGTTTTATTGCCCTTCAAAGAGCGATGTCATATGGAATAGTCCTGAAGGGGAAGCAGAACAAGGAAATACATCGTGGCCAGAATTTGTGCCAACAAGTGGCCCGGACAAGACGAGGAAAATGGATTATGTAAGATATGGAGGTCACGTTTTGATAGGTGTTAGGGGTCCTAGGGCAGATGCTGCTACATTGAGGAAGCAATTGATTGAGTTTGTTGATCAAAAATACTTGCTCAAGCTTGACAATGAGAGTCTCCCTATTGAACATATAACAAAGGGTATAATGTTTCTTGATCATGTTCTGTGCCGAAGGGTTGTTTATCCTACTCTTAGGTACACTGCCACTGGTGGGAAGATCATCAGTGAAAAGGGTGTTGGCACTCTTTTATCTGTCACGGCAAGCTTGAAACAATGCATTAAGCAATTCAGGAAGTTGAGCTTTCTAAAGGGAGATAGGGATCCAGACCCACAACCTTGCTTTAGAATGTTCCATGCTACTCAATCTCACACCAATGCT
>CANXYI011544064.1:0-11699 GCA_948208565.1 Hura crepitans | reverse complement strand
GCTTTGCAAAGCCAGTCTTGAATCGCATGACGCAGAGCATGGTTGGGAGTAAGATGCAAGTGACTCAACTTCAGATTAGTCATTGGGGATGTTTCACGTCCATTTTCCAACCATCCGCGCAAAGCTTCGCCTTCATAGGTGAACCCATCGGCTGCTACCTGGGGATCATGCATTATTTCCTGAAATAATTCCTCATAGTAGTAAGTCACACGACGCAAAATATTATATAATCATCCCTATTACGAGTTATGAAACACTTGATCCATGGTTACTTTAGAAAATGGCACATTCTGCACCAAACTATAGTAAGTAGTCTAGAAGACAAGCCAAACCAAACTAAATTTATTCTCATCTTTTTGCTTTATTTACCTACCTGAAGAATGGGACATAAGAAGAAGGTTGGCACTGGTCGCTCTTCTGAAGCGTGTAACTGTTCTAGTTCCCTCACCAGAGCTGGTGTCAAATCTGGTCTTTCCCTGCTGCTCAATTCACAGAACTGCAATGCCAAGTCCACCAGTCTTCTTGCCACAAATGTTGGCCAATCTCCGGCTGAAGGATCTAAAATTGAGGCTAATTTCCCACAAGACATTATTCTACGGACATCACTGACCAACCCAACAGGCAGCCTGGCAGTGAGTAGCTGTAGAATGATCACCCCAAAAGAATAGATATCAGACTTGGTTGTCAAAACACCAACTCTATGGAACTCCGGATCAGTATATGAAAAAGCACTCTTTGGCTCAGTGCCCCTCCGAAATCTTGGGCAGTAAAGAGTGTCATCACTAACCAGCCTGCAAATTCCAAACTCACATATCTTGCAGCTAAGTTCAGAATCAAGTAGGATATTTTGTGGTTTTAGATCACCGTGGACAATCTTTTCAGGTTTAGAAGAGTGCAAAAAGCAAAGTGCACTGGAGATTTCAGCTATAATTCTGACTCGGATCTTCCAGGTTAGAGGAGAAATGGTGCCTCTCTTGAACAGGCAGTCATGGAGACTCCCATTTGGCAAGTACTCATACACTAAAGACCACGCTTCTGGGCATGCACCAAGCAAAGTCACTAGATGAGGATGTTGTAATTTACCGAGAACTTGAACCTGCATAAACAAATATCTAAGTTTACTTAAGATTTAGTTTAGATCAACTAGTAAGAAATTTATATAGAGTTGCACGTTGTTTTGGAGAACTTCCAAAAACCCACATCCAAAGACAGTACTTCCCAGGTAGTTACACGTTAAAGTGCAGCTAATATCACATAATATGCACAATTACCTGCATGTTGACATTGGTACTTGAGTGCTCAAATCGTTATCAAATAACCTAAATATTGCCGTGGCCTTAAACACCAAAGTTTTGAAGGTCATTACAGTCTTGAAGAAAGTATACTATACTTGTCAAACATTCAGGGAAACCGATAACATGCATGTAGACCAACTAACAGGGTTATTATTGCCTTTAAGATCATTGCTTTGCCTAGATACAAAGTTTTAGCTGCCAAGGTGGTAAAAAATAATTGACAAATAAGTATTAGAATGCCTGAATACTTCAGGGTCCACAAAGCAGATGGAAAGTCAGTAAGAGTATCTTCTTCTTTCTTGTCAAGAAAAGCTCAAGCACAAAACAAAATTTGCTGCTTTTTATGGAGAGTAAGAGAGAGAGAGAGAGAAGGAGAGAGAAAGAGCAACTTGCCTCCTTTTGAAACTCTGTTTGCCCTTGCATATTATATGGATGAAGCTTCTTTATAGCAACAGTTCTACCCAACATTTCTCCCTTAAAAACACTACCATATCCTCCCCGGCCAAGTTTAAAGCTCTCGGCGAAATTGCAAGTTGCGGTTTGTAAATCAGATAACGAAAATTCTGCTAACTCAGGCAACTCTTCAACAAACCCATGAAACCCATTGCAGTTTGGAGCTACAGCTTGCCCATGGTTTCTCCATCGTTCAAGCCAGCGTACAGCTTCCATTTTCTGCCGTCGGATTCTCTGCTTTTCCTGCCTTAGAGATGCAATGGAATTCTGAATGAGTTTCATTTCTCCACCAGCTTCATCCTGCCTACGGTTTGCTTCCTGCACATGTCTGTCCAAAATAGCAATACTTCTCACAGTTCTTTGTAGCTCTTTACTTATTTCTTCTTTCTCTGCTGATAGCATTTCTTGCACCTGCATTGCATTCCTCAGCTCATCCTCGGCTGCTTTTCTAAGTTTAACTTCATTTGCACAGGCAGAATCTAAGATTTTGACCTGAAGAGAATAAAGAATCAGACTCCAAACCCAAGATGAATGAACAGCAGGACATGGAAAAAAAATCAAAATTTCATTATCCAGCATATTGCATGAATCTCCAACCAAGGAGTAAAATCTCATAAACTTATCAATTCCTTGTAAATATTCATCAATTTTGCTATGCAACAGATGGATCACATAAATAAAGAATAATATGTATACCACATAACCCATATTATTAACTATTGCTTTGTCAAATTGACTGACCGCTTAAGAAAGATAATTTCGAAACTTAATGACAAGTCAAGATCAAAAACATGTTCTATAGTACAATTTTTCTTTTTCTTCTTTCCCATTTTCTCTCTTAACTAATATGAGATGCAAATGCAGACTCATAAAATCCATATACAGATGATGTGTGACAGCTTGTCCACCTGAAATATGCTAAATATATAAGGTGCACAGAGTAAGACAATCATCAATCTTTAATGTTATCCCAGGTGGATGCTCTAAGTTTATTCATGAAATGAAGTGAAATGCAGAAATTTTACTTTGCTAATGGCTTCTAAAGTTTCAAATTCTAGTTTTTTGCGCCTCAACAGCTCTTCCAATGCTTCGTTCCTTGATGCTTCTGCTTCATTCCTTACTTCTTCAAGCTGACAATATAAGCTCCCTTCCTCAACCTTAGAATCAGAATATGAAGACACCATTGCTTCTGTAGAAGTGCTGGACCTACTGCTCGTGGGACTAAACACACCCTGGAAAGAGTTGTTATAACATCCATCAGCAGAAACAGATTTAGTGCACAGTACCGATGCTTCTGCACAGCTTGAATCTCCCTGGACCCAATTGCTCACTCTGGCACAACTTACGCCTGTAGTAGAATGAGAACAAAGATATTCTGGGTGTAATGATGTTATACTCTTCCTATATTGCAATGATTCAGACATTGAAGTTTCAGCAATTGCTTCATCTGCATGACTTGACCTTTCAGAAGTTTCTCTTGTCCACAGATGTTTCCCTTTGTTTATAAACCATATTTCACAGGAGGAGGGAGCACTTCTGGCAACAAAATTCACCTTGTTGGAGCTCTTTTTCATCTTCATGCAACTGGTTTATTGGCAATTACATTTCCACACAGCAGAAAACAGTGATAAATAAATAAACAGTTAAAAAAATGGAGACAGTATCTTAAACAGGAAACAATATACAGAGCAGATAGTTGTATAATGAGAATATTTTGCTAAAGATCCAATCCATTTTGCTTGGGTAGCAAATAGATATTGAAGCTGACTTCACTTGTCAGGTACATAACAGTCTGAGATTGAAATTCCATATTTAATTATGAGTACATATATTGCTGCTTGGGAAGATGTAGATCCCATGAACATGGAAATTATAGGTAAAGATCTTAGCAACATAAACAGCTTCCAATAACGAAGAAAATATAAATTGTGCATATTGCCAAGAACTTGATTCTCATAGAGTAGCATAAGTTGTTAGGTCGATTAGGTTCTTACTGAAGTATTCTTGGAATAAAAGATGATTGAAAAACCACTTACTTCTCTGGTACAGCCCCCATAACTAGCTTCCTAGCACCATATTGGCTCACTAATTCAACTATTCCCATTTGAACTTGGTCACATTCAGTTGTAACAATACTTGCCTGAACCTGCAAAGTAACCAAGTTCCCTGAATCAGTAAATAACTTCAGCAAGAATATGCATACATGGGAAAACAATTGCTTCAGTATTGAATACAATGCATCATGATAAATACGAGTCAAGGGCCAAAAGTAGGGAAATAACATTAATGGCAATGAGCTGATGACCAAAATGACCGAAAATTTGTTTGTCTTCAAATATTGTTTCATATAGATCTTCTCTATCAAGAACCAAAAGCAAGATTTACCTACTACATGGATTCTTTGTCTTCATTTCCTATTCCATGTAGACCCAGAATCAATAGAGCTAGTCCTCAGCAGTATTATCCTTAAGATCCAAATCAGGAAAGTCTGTGACTAAGATGCCCATTCTATCAGATCCAATTCCAACATTAGATAAAGAATGCAATGTGCTACCATTACATGCCAGTCACATTAAACGTTTTCAAGATAGAAATTATGTATGGACGAACTAGTATGGCGATACCATGATATTTGTTACAATGATCTATATTTACAAGCACAATCTAATACAATTAGGAATGTGCACGTAATAAATAGCATATAATCGTAACCATCAAATGAATGAGCAGAGAAGGAATTTGGAAGAAAGCACACCTTAGCTCTATGACAGATGGCCAAATAATGCTGTAAAAGCTTCGTTGTCTGTTCCCTTTCCTCCCTTCTGTGAGCCGATACTACTCCAGCATTTGCTTGACTTGCTGGCAGCTTCCCCACTGCAGTAAATGTTATGAGTTGAAACAAATTATGTAGAATAATTAGTACCAACTTTGATGCTCAAAAATGCAAAAACGACAGAAATCTAAATTTATACATCTCCATTTTCCAACAGTGTTTACACATCTCAATTCTCCAACAGTAGTAAGAAAAAGAAAATTAGCATAGAAGCTAGAAATTCCTCTTTTGCTTTCTTCTGGAGAATTTCTATCACGAAAATGGAGCAAAACCACATGAGAACATGAATTCAACACAAAAAAAGCGAAATTTCCAAGACAGATATTCAAAGAACATTTCCAAATCCACATAAAAGGAGAGGAAAAGAAAAAAGCACCATTTAACCTCCAACGAAGAAGAGAGAGAGAGAGACTTACATGGATATGGTATCAGAAGAGAAGGCTGGTGAACATGAAGAATACAAATATCTCTGTCTCCAAATTGTTTAAAGCTCCATTGAAGCAAACTCACAGCTTTGTCTACTGATTTCCCCACAGCCACGTACACTTTCTCACCATCACCACCACTATTACTAGAAGGACGACCTTCTTCAAAGACATTTGGCAACTGGGAACCCACTGTCCGGCCATACCGGATCTGGAAACCCGACGGAGAAGACAACCCAGAGAGGGATTCCCGGGTCGGGTCATGGTGGGGCGGGTGTGCGGGTTTTGGGAGTTCCACCTCCATACTTTTTGGGAAAAAATAGAAACTTTAATGGAGAAAGATGGAAACTTTATCGACTACTGATGATGGGTTTTTGATTTTGTGTTTGCAGCTTCAACTTTCAAGTATGGTGACATGTGGTGACAAATGGCGAATCAAAAAGTGGGATTTTGAGAAAATTAGAAATTATTAGAAGTAATTTTCTCGAGGGGATGCGGGTTGACTTTAAGTTGGACTTTACGAACAGAAAGAGCGTGAGAGAGATGGTTTGGATTTGGAAAGGAGAAAATACAAGCAGCTGTGTTCAAGGAAAGAATGAATGTTTTGGTTGAAATCAGGAAGTCCACAAAAATTGGGCAATTCTGGGTGCATGCAAGCTGCCGAGTCATTGTTCTATTTTTATAATTTTTATAAATGTATTAATTTTTTTATTTAATAATTATTTTAGGTTGTCAGCTCCCAAACTCAGTAGGCATGGAAGGAAGATTGAGCAAATAATAATTTTTAAGAAAATTCGATTTCAATATAACCCAATTTAATTACTTCAAGAGGTAGAAGAAGAATAGCTTTATTTTTTGAAAAAAAAAGGGGATTGGAATAAGAGAATTTTGATTTTTACATTTTTTTTTTATTTTTTCACAAACCAAACATTTTCACATTTTCATTTCTTGGACTTGTGCCAGACCAAAATTACCCTAAACTAAATACTCCAATGTTTTTAAACAATGTCCACAAATGGATATAAGCACAACAGATTTAAGTTCTAGGTTTACATCCACAAGATTTAATATGGACCTAATAATATTTAGGTGGCATAAAAAATTAAAATATTAAAAAAAAGAGTGAATTGGCATTCAAAAAGCGATTAATTGACTATTAATAATAAAAATTTTATTTAGTGGGCATTATTTTCACTTATTTTCATATATTTTTTTTAAATGCAAGACTTGTATACATTTGGCCATGCCAATCAAATAACATATGAGTAATATTAGGTGCGAACGTAATTTATTATATATGATTTTAATATGTAAATATAACCAATTTGATATACGAGGATAAATTTTAATTTGAATTATAAATATATATATATATATAGTAAATAAAGAAAAAGTTGAAAAACAAATCAACTTGAGCAGATGTAGTAGGTAAGACATAGGAAACTTATTTGTCTTAAAAGAATTAAAAGAGGATGGAATTATTAAATTGGATGGTCCATTGAAATTTAGAAAAACTGGTTGGAATTTTGAAGCGAAGGAATTCAAACATCCCTATTGCCCATTGCTAAGATGTGAAACAAACACCAAACAAAAAGGAAATATGGTCATTTTTCATTTCTTTTTCTTTTTGGAATAAATATAAAGAAAATAGGCAAATAAACTTTTATTTGGTGACATGCAGAAAGTGAAAAGGAGGCAGCAAAGAGAGAAATAAAGGGTTTTTTCTTTTTTTTTTCTTTTTTAACAAAACCATTATTTACGAAGAATTCTTATTATAACATTATTTATTTTTTTATTGTACTATATAACGAGTGGCATTAAGATAAATAAAAATAACAGGACTGTTTTTCTTTATAGAATGAGGCAATATTTGACCAAAAATTGAAAATTCTAAATTATATGATAATTTGATTCGAAAGATAAAAAATAGTATCTTAATTAAAGAGATTGGATGGTATTAATTTTTGTTTTTAATATGAAATTTTCAATTTAAATTCTAGATATAAAATATTTTTAAATATTTGAAAACGAATGATTTAATAAATATCTATTTAAAGTAAATTTAAACTAATCGAGGTAATAAATTTCAGATGACGAATAATATAAAAAGAAAAAGCAGTACTGGGTGAGTTTTTATAATCCAATTCTACATGTATATATGTATATTTTTTTGAATTGAACTATTGGAGATTAATTAAGTAATAATCATGCGTATTTTTTTTTTTTTTTGAGTGAAGTAGTCGTGCATAGATAATTGGAGGTGCTTGAATGAAAATGAATAATAAATAATTATAATAAAAGACCAGACAAAATATAAGCATAAAAAAAAGGGTCAGATAATTAATTAGTATTTTTGGTAGAGAGTCATCAGTACTCTCATTGTTACATGTGATGCTTTGACTGTAACTTCTGCATGGAAAAGAATCTCTAACATTGAAAGTTTGACCTAATATAATGTGGAATTGGAACTTTCTCGTGGAACATGATTCAATTAAATATTTATTAGACCACTATTCACTTCTCAAAAATAACATATCTCTATATATTAATTAAATTTTACGTTGGTTGAATTTTCCAGGAAATTACATCTTCAGCTTTTTCTTTTTCTTTTTTACGGAAAAAAATATTTTTGATTTCAAAATTTTTAATATATAAAAATTAATTTTGATAATAAAAAATAAAGGGAAATACAAATAGATGCACATGTTAATTTGGATGGCGAAATGGTAAGACAGTCAAAGATATTACATATGAAAGCCAAAATATGAGCACAATCGAAGGTTCAAAGTCGTTTCTGATGATGTTGAATTTTGGAATTATCTTACAGCTGATGGCTGCTTTATGGATTTGTTGGCACATCACATCTCTTGTCAACAATTAATAATGCACTGAAACTTCAAAATCATATTCATCAAAATTAAAACGTTTTATTATATGTAATAATCTAATTCTGTTTTTTTTTATATTTATATATATATATAAACAGAATTTGAATTAATTGTTTTGCATGAACATATCAGGTTTAAATATTTAGTCTTTTGAATAGTAAATTTAAAGGCAAGCAATAATAAATGTTGGAGATATTCTTATATCA
This sequence comes from Hura crepitans, assembly GCA_948208565.1. NCBI lineage: Eukaryota > Viridiplantae > Streptophyta > Magnoliopsida > Malpighiales > Euphorbiaceae > Hura > Hura crepitans. Next base: position 3,599 of record CANXYI011544064.1, on the reverse strand, counting down.
GATAATCAACAGATATTATTAAGTGTTTATATTAGTTGTGTAATTACTTTTAAAATAATTTAAATCATTTTAAATTTTAAGTAATGATAAATTTATTATTATTAAATTAACTCAGACCCATCATCATTCTAATATGATATTAATTAGAATCATAAGAGAACTAAATGTCGAAACAAATTAAAAATTAAGTAAATTTATAGCTTAAATAAAAGAAAAAAAAAGCAGACATAATATTGGACAAAAAAAATAAGTGGCAAACTGAGTCGAAGGTAATTTTACTTACGGAAAATGTTTTTAAATCATTTTAAAATATCAGTGAATCCAATATTATTAAATCCGAATCTACCAACACAACACCATTCTAATAATAAAAGCCTTAAGAAAGTTAAATTTATTTATTTGGTATACTGGCTATTTTAAAAGATAGCAGTTCATGAATTGTTAAATAAACAATTAAAGGGATGCAAGTATGAATATTTTCAAATTAATATAAAGAAGTGTTTAATTAGTATGTGTTATTAACAGATTGACTACTAATGGATGGACAATATTATCGGTTGAATTAATGTCAAAAACTATTTATTGTAAACTTATTCGATTTGTGATTTTAGAATTTTCAAGTTCAATTTTGATTTGAATTTATTATTCAAAAAACTTTTACAGCGATTCGAATTTCGATTTATATGTTCATCGAGTAATTTTTTTTTTAATTTTACAAGTGGTAAAACATAAATGAAAAAGTCTTAAAATGTTAGTAAATTTTGAATATCAAATGATTAAAAAATAGATTTTAGGACCATTTAGCTGATATGCTTCTATAAAAAACTTAAAGTTGGGAATTGTTTCATTTAAAATAGGATAATTGAAATTGAGAAAGGTGAATTAATTCTATTATATACAATTTTTCTTGGATTTGATATGATCAGCATATACCCTATTTTTCATCTTAAATAATTTAAAATAATAAATTGCCTGTAACTTATGCTTCAAAATTTAGTTTCTCCACTTGAATTTAGGAAGTTTGAGATCTCATTGTTTGTTTGAATGGAATAGAAGTCAATAGTTTCTGTTGATTAGTATTTGCTTATTATATATTAAACTAAAGATTTAGTTACTTTCATCCTAGGAAAAAGAAGAAGCATCAATTCCAACCAGTATCAATTAAAATAAAGATTTAATTACTTCCACCTTTGGAAAAAGATTGGTGTAATAAATAATTTTTATTTGATTAAAATTTTTTAAAAAAGGTATGGTATTCTTGATTTCTATATAATCAATTTGATAATCTGGATTTTTATTCGAAAGAGTTTTGAGTTACAGAGAAAATGGGAACGGTGTAATATCCATTAAATTGTGGCATTTAGGGATGATTTGGAATGAAATAATTGGAGTGGTAAATTGGTAGCATTTCTCAGATGTTCACTTTGTTGGGATTCCGGCTCAAATCGGATGATTAATTTATTATTATTATTATTATTATTATTAAAGTAAAAAAAAAAAAAGATGAAACGGTGACAATGAAGTGTTCAAGTACTTCACGTATCATAGCTAATACTTGGTGCAAGTTGGCATTGCATCATGGTTAAGTAATTATTTTGGGCCACAAAATTTTTAGCGGCAAGAGAGAGGCGGTGATGCAGCCCCATATATATGCATGGTCATTCATTTTGCTTTTAAGTTTTAAACCACAATATTGATGTAAAATTGTGCGGAATATTTTGAGCGAGATAGTTACAAAACCATATGTAATTTTATGAAAAGTATGTTATATTTAAAATTAGTGACAAAAAAAAATTAAAAGAGTCAAAACATTTTTGAAGTTAGAAAAAATAGCATTCTTTGTGTTATCTATTATTTTTATAATGATTTTTTTTTTATTTGTGTATACGCTTATAAATTCTTGTTATTTATTTTTGCTATTTTTCTTTCTATTGCGTTTACACAAAGAGGGCAATTTAATCATTTTATTTTGCTACGATATTTAATATCGTGTATATCTTTCAACAAGTGGTATCAGAGTTTAGTTCTTTCAAGCTAGCTGTGCAAAATAATAGAGGGAAAAATACAAAAGATGATCAGTTTCAATGACACTAACTATGACATATGGAGGAATAAAATAAAGGATCTTCTATTGTGATGAAGTTGCATCTACTGGTATTCGGCACTCAAAAATTGAAAAATAAAACCGATGAAGAGTGGGAGTTCAAGCAATGAACAAGCATGTGGTTTTATTCGGTGATTTGTTGAAGATAACGTCTACAACTATATCTGCAACAAGACACATGCTAGAATATTGTGGGATAAACTTGAGCAGTTGCATGCCTAAAAAATCGTTAACAATAAATTATTCTATTTAACAAAGTTGATATAATTGAAATACCGAGAAGGGAATTCACTAGCAAATCACTTGAATGAATTTCAAGGGATCATGGATCAACTTTCTAGCATGGGAGTTAAATTTGATAATGAAATACTTGCTCTTTTAGTACTTGTATCGCTATTAGAGTCTTACGAGATTGAAGATTTCTTTGACCAACTCTATTTTGCATGATGTTGTAACAATAGAAACAGTTAAAAGTAGAATCTTGAATGAGAAAATGAGACGAAGATCACAGAGGACTTTTTCTTCTTCTCGATCAGATGTTCTAGCTATAACCACTAGGAGAAAGGGCTAGAATAGAGGTCTAAAGTTTGAGATAAGAGCAGAGCAAAATCCAATAAATATGCTAACATGGAATATCATTATTGTCACAAAAAATGGCATATCAAAAAGTGTTGCCCAAAGTTCGAAAAGGAAAAGAATCAAGAGAAAGATGAGAAGAAAAATGACAATAGTGATGATGATAGAGCTGCTATCGTTGCAAATTCATTCCTTATCCTCTTAGAGAACAATCTTATCAACTTAGCTCAACAAGAGACCAGTTGGATCATCGACAACGGAGCTTCCATTCATGCTATCTCTCACAAGAATTTTTTCACATCTTACACATCGGGAGATTATGGTGTTGTAAAGATAGGCAACAATAACCCGATTAAAGTTACTGGAGTTGGAGATGTTTGCTTGGAGACATTTATAGGCACCAGTTTCATTCTAAAAGATGTTAGACATGTTCCCGATATTCAGTTAAATTTGATCTCTACAGGTAAGCTTGATGATGAAGGGTACTGTAATACTTTCATTAATGGCTAATGGAAACTTGGTAAAGGATCTCTAGCATTGGCTAGAGGAAATAAATATTTCTAATTGTATTTAATATAGGCTAAGCTCTCTAAAAGCATGGTGAATATAGTAGAGAATGAGAATATATTATGGAATATTTCTTTCCTCTAGCCAATACTAGAGATCCTTTGCCAAATTTCCATTGGCCATTAATGAAAGTATTCATCATCAAGCTTGCCTGTAGAAATCAAATTTAAATGAATACTTGGAACATATTTGACATCGTTTACAACCAAACTAGTGCCTATAGATGTCTCTAAGTAAACATCTCAAACTCTAATAACTTTAGCCGGGTTATTGTTGCCCATCTTTACAATACCATAATCTCCTAGTGTGTAAGATGTGAAAAACTCCTTATGAGAGGTAGCATGAATAGAAG
>CANXYI011544015.1:0-11936 GCA_948208565.1 Hura crepitans | reverse complement strand
CTATTCCTAATCTAAATCTGACCATTTTTTATTATTCAACGTGCTACATAAACCATATTTTGGCCTTTTTCAATACACCTCAACTTAATTTCATTATTTTTTCTCATTTTTAAGGCAATTTCAATCATGTCTTTTGAATTTCTCAATATTTTGCTTCCTTTATCAGTAACTTTTCCAATGATGATTGGAATCTGCTTAGACCTATAGGGTTAGCTAGTCTAAGATTTTTAGCCTTTATCAAGATAGATATGCCATTCTTAAAAGTTGCTGCTCACTTTTAGGATTTATCATATCTTATTTTCCATTTCGGTTCACAAATGATTTTCCCTTTAAATAAAGAATTCCAAGAAATTTTAGGATTCTTTTATTAATGGGACTATTCTTTAATTGTACTTTATGTAACACCCCTTATTGGATTCCTAAAGAAACCCAATAAGCGGTGCACTTTTTGCCAGGTCACCTATTCTAACTACTCCCACTATCACTCATTTAACTTTTACTTACACTGCACTAATCACTTTTGTCTAACCCCAAATTTAGTCCTGCCTATTTCTATATTCCATTCAAGTTTATAATATCATATTCATACTATTATAGAGCAATTTCAACACATTCAGGCATTTCCTAAAAATCCAATAACACAACGGCTATCTGGGCTACTATCCCAAAATTTTTTAACTTATAAAACACTTCTATAACTAGTAATCACATCTCCTAAACCCTCCTAGTCCCCTAGATACCAACCTATCATCATCATCTATCAAACAACAATCATAGGTCTTATGCCACAATTAAGAATTCACATGGAGCCTCAAGCTCACAAACTATACACATAAGGCATACATACACAAAAGGATTTACCATAGATTAATTACAATACAGTTTTTCTGTATATTTACAAATATAATCCTATGCCCCTTTATAAATCACACCCATTTTTCCCCACCTAAGTACATAAAGAGCAAAAGCTATATAGATATACATTATCAACCTTCACAAATCAACCTATGAATTAGGTGTATGCTTTATGAGGCAACATCCTTATTCTTGGTACCTACACACCAAATAGGTATGCTAAGTATAAAAATACTCAGTGGTGAATTCAAACATTTAAAACATATCTAGCAATTTATCCATGCATTATATTCCTATTATTAACTATTTTTAGTATCTTAGTCTAGCCTAGAGGACTAACATGCAAAAATTACAATTTTTCCCTAGGATGTTTCTATTTGTAAAATTATCTAGTTAATTAATATAACTCATATAAATTATGTTTTGGGTCATTATTAATCAATTTATTCACAAAACTATACCATTTTAACCCTTTATACACTATAAGTGGAAAATTACTAAAATACCCATGTGTTATATTTTATAGCCACATTTAATTTTTATTAATTTAATTTAATTACTTTAGTTGGCCCATCTCAGGAGACAACCCTTATAGACACTGGATCTAGAGGGAAAATAAACTAGTATAGTGATCTACATACTGGACCCCGACCGCTGCACCGACTTAAAAAATATGTCATAGCACTTAAAGTGTGAATGACAAGATTTGGTCTACCTAGCATACTGGCCTATTTAATCGGCTAGTACAGTGATCCTCTAGGACTTTGGCCACTGTACCAGCCTAATTTAAAAATTTAAGATGTCACAAACTAGTCTGCATAGCAGACTAGTCTATTTATCCGACTAGTGTAGTGGCCCTCCGGGACCTACGTTGCTGCACTAGTAAGAAAATATAATCAAATGAATGTCACATTTTAATTTGACTATTTGACAATTATAGTGGTCTAAAATGGACCTAGGCCACTGTATCGGCCCTGTTTGAAAGTCAAATAAAATAGCAACTGCAAAAAATCCCTAAGTTGATCGATCAATCCATCTAGTGGGTGTCTATCTAGTGGGCCATTTAACCTTAATCTGTGTCCATTCCTTTACTAATTAACTTTGTATAATAATATAATCTCAATAATAGATAGTTGTAATTTTTACAGCACATTTGGAATTTAGCCCGATCTAATATAGCCACAAACTAGCTGTACCGGGTAAATTATCAGAATTTATATTCAAGGGTATAATTGCCAATAATTGTCATATATTATACTAGATTCCATTCCATAAGCATTTCATAATTTTTGGCCATTTACTGTCTAGTGGATTTATTAGTTCAGGTAAAGGTCATTTTAGGATAGTTACAGGTCATTGCGACAAGGTTCCATTTAGCTTTTTAGGTCTATCTCACCTTATTTTTAATGCAATTTTAACCACTATTTACATCAAGTTCATGAGCCCTAAGCCAATAAATTATAGGCCATTTACAAGGCCAAAATATAGCTTAAAATGCCATTACCATATATTACAAGCCATAGCCCTCAACTGTATACAAATGAACATGTTTTTCATTTACAAGCCATAGCCCTTATAGGTAAAGTTACAAGCCACTTTTTATTCTTATTTGCTAGTGAACTTTTAAGGTAATTTTTATGCCATTCCTTACCTATGTTTCATGCCATTTTGAGTTATACAATGACTAAGCTTATGCCATTATGAATTAAGCCACTACAGCTCACATAAGTACATTATTCTAGGCATATTCATTTCACACATGTTCCATTACTTTCATGCTTATTTACACTAACATAGCTCTCGAATTCAACCCCATTCTAGCCTTATTTATGTACTTCCATGGTATTCATTACACAACCACTCATTCAACCATAACCTAAGTACATTTCCATGCACACCATTACATTTCCATGCTATTTAGGATCACAAAGGCTCATGCTATGTCTCGGCCACCACTTAATTTCCACGCCACAATGTAGTACACAAACTTATCACATATCAAATCACTAGAACATGCATTATAGGTCTAAGGCACATGAAATTTCAACTTCAATCACTACTTAGGATTGCACAAAGTAAGCCATACATAATTACAACCATAGTGCAAGCTCACGGCCATATTTACAACTCATTACAATTATGTACATTTCTATTAACTCACAAAGAATACTATCACATATCCATGCCAAATCCATTAATCTATGCTTTAAACATCATAGCCATACTTTAGCTAATTACATATCTTTCGACCAACAACCAAATGTACATGTATATCACTTCTTTTCATCAATCAACCATGCAATTCACATTCCCACATGCTATACACTAAAATCCTTCAATGAAAACACCTATCCAAGCTAACTTATGCATTTAAACTATCCCTAGCTCAAGGAGAAGCTATTGAGAATTAAAGGGCATAATGTGAATGGTTGAATTCACTTACTTCACTCTTCAAAGAATGAACAATCCACACTTCAAGCTACTCAAAATGCCCTTTCCAACCTGCCATGCCCTCTTCTCCTCCATTCTTTAAGCTTTTTTTTCTTCAATTTACCTTCGCTACTTGTTGGATAGCTTCTGTCTAAGGAACTTTGGGGATTTTTAACTTCCTCTTAGAGACTCTTTTTGCTGTAACTCTCTTTCTCTAACTCCCTAACAAATCAAAATGATTTTTAGTGAGTAGAAATCCCAAAATAGAGCTTAAAAAGATGATGAAAATAGGGGAGGGAGCAGAAGCTAGCAACAGTTCTAGAAAGAGGAGGAAAAGAAAATCCTCCCTTTTATTTATTGGGATTTCCACTTGTCACTCACCCTTGACACTTGGCAAGGGTCTTAAGCCATATGGCTAAGTGTGGGTGGGTCCCAAAGCCATACGGACCACCCTAAAACTTCTCGATTTTTTAGCAAACTTCAAAAATTCACTAAAATTCACACGAACCTCAAAAAATTACACCATTTGTTTTAAAATTTATATTTTAATCCCCTCTACATGCTTATAAATTTTTATGGCCAAATTCCATCGATAGGGCAATTTTTAGACTGCCTTGATTTACATGCCAACTTTAAAAATTATGAGAATTTGCAAATGACCTCGAAATCTAAAAATTCTTTCACCGATAGACTCAGTGGAATTTTTAAGCTTTAAGGTTTGCTATTTTTGGGTCCATCTGGGCACATCTGAGGTTATTCCTAGCCTATAAAATTTTTATTACACCGAGGAGTAGCTTATAGTCCAAAATGAATTATTGGTTCTGCTAAATTTTTAAAATTTTGCCTTTTTCATCAAATTTAAGCCCCTCAAAGTTTCATAACTAGTGTCACTATCTCGATTTATGTGCAAGTGACCTTGCACCTTGGGCACACTTCCTAGACCTAATGGCACTATTCATGGAGCATTAAAAATATGGGTATTACACTTTATCCACATAAACTATATCCTTGTTAACTCAATCCTGCTTTTAGGCTAGATTAGCCTTAATATACGTATGTTTGAATTAATAATCATCAACTTGACCTAGAGAAGTTATTTATAAATAACCCTCCACATGTGAGAAAAATTAGCATTTTTGCCAATTGCCTCATATGCCAATTCCAACTGGTTAACCCTTCTAGAAATTGTTAGTTTTTGGTAACTAACTTTATTCATCATCTTCATAGAGGTTAGAACCTAGTTCTTTTGGTCTTGGCTGAAACTCTTCTAGGTCTTGATAAGCTATATCACAACCTTACCTCTCATTTTACTAAAATTTTATTACTTATTCAATATGGCTTAAAGAAAAATTAATGATACTCTTTCCTGAGGGAAACTTATAGGGGTATCGACCTAAACTTTACCCTTTTAAGCAAATTCATATTATTTATAATAATACCAAGGATTTTATTGAATTTATGAAAGGATTAACTGATAATGCCATCTATTTTACTTGTCTTTAGTGGAGATTAGCACATGTAACATTTCCCTTTTTTGAAGGAGCTATAGTTTTACTTGGCTTTGAAAAGGTTAGCTAGTACACACCATTTTGCTTAAGCCACCAATTTAGGCATTATCAACATATTCTAATTCCAAGTGAATTATCTACCATGAGGGATTGCTATTAGAAAATTGAGCCTGGTCGTGATATAATCAAAATATGGCCTGCACGACACATACAAGACAACGTCGACCTAAAAAATGAAATTGAAGCTACGACTTTGACTTATTCCACTACGTATAAGTCATGGGTTGATCATCAAAATAAAAGGTTGGGCTTTTGGGATCATTTTTCTAAAAATTGCTTAAGCTGTAAATTCCATTTTTAGACTTCCTGTAGATTCTTTTCTTCTTATTTTAGTTTTAGTATAATGTAGTTAGATAGTTTATATTTTAGTAGTGAGAAGAATTTCCTTTTTTTTCTCTATTTATTTTTCTTCATAGAATAATTGATTAATTTTTTTCAATGTCATTTTCTTCAAATCACCAATCATACATTTATCCATCAATAATCTCATATAGAATTGAAAGAAAGAAATTCTACTTTTACATGCCTATTTAACTATCTCAACCTAAATAACACTAAAGCATTGCAATAACAATCTAGTAACCATAAGCAATAGTAACTTATACAAAATAGAATCTAATGAGGGTTATTTCTAGTGCATATTTTAAGGAAAGTATTTCTTCAAATGGTCAGCATTTACTAGTTCTTGAAATTCATTTTCATCTATATTTGATAACCTTACTACTCCATTTTTTAAGAAGTGTTTGACTATAAATAGACCATCCCAATTAGGCTTGAATTTGCCCCTTAGATCTTATAGGCTTAACTTTATCTATTTCAAAATTAAATCTATTTCTTTAATTTTGAAAGGTTTAACGCACTTGTTAAAAGCCCTGGCCATTCTCTTTTGGTGTAACTAATTATGGTATAGGGCTTTCAACCTCCTTTCATCTAATAAGGTTAGTCCTTCATATCTACTTCTTGCCTATTCCATTTTAGGTATATTAGCTTTAAGGAAAGCCCTTAAGAATTTTATTCTTAATTTAATGGGTAGTATAGTTTTAGTCCCATTTACTAAAGAATAGGGTGTTGCACCTATAAAAGTTCTAATAGTCATTCTATAACCCAAAGAGCAAAGCATAATTTTTTTTACCCAGTCCTTGCAACTTTTCACCATTTTAGCTAATATTTTTTTTGTAGTTTTGTTAGCTACTTTTATGGCTCTATTAGCTTAAGGTCTGAATAAAGATGACTTAAGGTGTTGAATTCCATATTTCTCAAAACTTTTGGTTTCTCCTTGAAATTAGACACCATTATCAATTATTATGTGATGAGGCACTCCATACCTATAGATGATTTAATTTTCAATGAATTTTTATGTCTATCTTAACCCTATTTGACTAAAGGATTATGCTTTTACCTATTTAGAGAAATAATCTATGGCTACCACAATAAATTTGTACCCACTGGAGTTAGGTCTTACTTCCTTTATATTGTTAATTCCCTATACGAAGAATGGCCATGGTGATGATAGATTGCATAATTTGGTAAGAGATATATGTTTGAGATTAGCATGAATCTTGCAGTTATGACACTTTTTCACAAATTCAAAGTAATCTATTTCTATTGTGTTCCAATAGTACTCCTTTTTTAGTATCATTTTTGCTAATACATAACCATTCATATGTGCACCAAATGTCCCTACATATATCTCGTTAACATTTTTTTTGGTTTCCTCTTCATGTAGACATTTGAGATGTACTCTATTTGATTGTTCCTTATAGAGTTGCCTATTAAAGTACAAGAATTAATAAGTAAGTCATTTTAATGACATTCTATCCTTATCATTGATTCATTTAGGAAATTCTCTTTTTTATGGTAATTTTTCAATATCATGATACCATGAATTCCTTTCCTCACTTATGCTTATTCGTGACACTTTGACTTCTTTCAACTCATAGAAAGGTGAAGATGATGAAGTGATTATTGTTGAGGGTGATATTAGTTTCCATTTATGATCCCATACACTTGCTAAACTTGCTAATGCATCTACTATTTGATTTTCTTCCCTAGGAATAAAGTGAAATTGCATAGAAGAGAACTTTTGTCTTAACTTATTGACCACTTCAACATAAAGCTTTAATTTGTCTTCTTTTATCTACCATTTGCCTTTTACTTGATAAGTGACTCGCATGGAATCTCTATATACTTTCATATCCACTACTCTAAAGTCATTAGAGACTCTAACTCAAATAAATAAGCTTCATATTCAGCCATGTTATTAGTTACCTTGAATTAGGGCTTTTTTGCCATAAGAATTGGTACTCCCTTAAGTGGTAACAAAATTATACCAATACCAACTCCATTTTGATTTATTGTCCCATCAAAAAATCTGCTATCCTTGAAAACTTATTATCCCTAAGTGTTTATCAAGAAATTTTACTTTCTATTTTGAATCATTCATGATAAATTATTGAGCAAGGAATTTAGCTACAACTCTTCCTTTTATTATCTTTTTGGTGACATATTATATATCATGTTTTTCTAGGATTACCATCCATTTTGCCAACATTCTTAAGAGTGAAGGGATAAAAATTAGATATTTTAAAGGGTCTGATTTGGTAACCATAACTACCTTATACGATAGAACATAATACTTTAGTTTCTTAATCACCCATACCATAGCAATATATGTCTTTTCTACCTCTAGCTATTTAACCTCATCTGCTAGCTATTTTAGTCCCCTATCATCTTCTTGTACAAGCATTGCCCCTACTACTTCTGTTTCTATCACTAAATAGAGTATAAGGGGTTTTCCAAGTTCTAATGGTTGAAACATAAAGGGTGACATTAAGTAAACTTTAATTTTTAGTTGCCTCTTGGTGTTCTTTAGTCCATTCTAGGGGTTAGTTTTTCCTTAATAATTTGAAGATCTGTTCACATATAGAGGTAAGCTTAGCAATGAATCTTGAGATATATTATAGGTTCTTAAAAAATCCTCTGATTTTAATCTGCCTTTGGTATAGGCATTTCTTGAATAGTTTTTACCTTTAGAAGGTCTACTTTTATACCATGTCAGCTTACCACATACCTAAAAAGTTTGCTAAAAGTAACTCTAAATACATGCCTTTTTGGATTAAGCCTTAAGTTATACTTCTTCACTCTAGCTAAAAATTTCTCTTCAAGCTTTTACATGTCCTTCTCTAGTTTTAGACTTCATAGTCATGTCATTTGTGTATACTTCTATCTCCTTATACATCATGTCATGAAATAAAGTGGTAATCATAAGTTGATATGTGGCACCCATATTCTTTAATCCAAATGGCATAACTATATAGTAATATATCCCCCATTTAGTGATAAAGGTGATCTTTATTTTATCTAAGATTGCCATGAGGATCTTATTATATCCAAAGAACCCATCAGCTAATAAGTACATGGTATGTAGGGCAACATTGTCTATAAGCACATTAACATGTGGGTGTGGGAAATTATCCTTGAGACAAGCTTTGTTCAAGTCTCTACAATCTATGCACATTCTCACTCAACCATCTTTTTTAGGTACTAGTACTATGTTAGCTACCTAAGTAGGGAATTCCAGTACATTTAAGAATTTAGCCTCTATATGCTCCTTCACTTCCTTTTCGGTCATATTGGCCCATTGAGGTTTCATTCCTTGAATTTTTTGTCCTATTGGCTTGGCATTAGGATAAGTTAAGATATAATGTTAGGCTACATCTCGATCTATTTTAGGCATATCATTATAAGACTAAGCGAACACCTTTGCATGTTTTCTTAAAACTTTTTTAATGGATTCTCTTTCTTTAATGGATATTCATGTGTTAGTAATATAATCTTAGGGTTTTATTCATTTCCTAACTTAAATTTAGTTGTATGGATAGGGTTAATATTGAATATGCTCATTTGATGATTATTGTAAAGTTTAATACATCAGGCAAGATATCAAACAAGTAGGCAAAATAAGAATTAACTTTGTTGAATGAATAAATTGCCATCAAACAAATATAGTGCTAAAAGGAAATCATCTAAAGTTCTATCTATTACATTATCTAACTTATTATTTATGAAGTCTTAAGCAAAATCCCATATAGCAACCATTACATCTAAAGCTATAATCTCTTTAAGTTTTCAGTCTTTTATTGTTAGGTGCTCTCTCTTTAAGATTTCTTCCTCATTACGCCTTAGTTTTGGCTTTCTTTCCTTCAATTGGCTATCAAATTTGCAAATATTTTGAAACTAGGTTTAATTATGCCAATGATTTGTATAGGTTTCAGTGAGCTAGTATAGAAGTTATTACTTTTAATGAAGAAATCACTTAACTTGCTTCCATGTCTTATTAGCTTATCTATTTCTTGATATCCTAATCCATTCTTATGTGTTTGCCCTTTGAGATTTGGAAGTTCAATAATTCTTTTACTATTTTCACCTAAGCCCATTCTTAGAAAGAAACCATACTTTTTCATGATACTTGATACATGAGGGTCTATCTTATCTTCATATACTATGGCCACTTAAAATCTTAGTAATAGAGGTTGTTCTAAAATTTTAACTTACGATGGTGTCTCTAACTGTAGATGCTTTTATTTTTATTATCTTGTTATATATTGGAAACTTAATCATTTGGTGTAAAATAGATGGAACTCCACTAAGCTTGTGGAACCATGGACATTCTAAGAGTACAGCAAAGGTCACTAGTATATCCAAAATGGTGAAGATAACCCCACTTTCAATTGCTCCCACTTTTACCAATATGGTAAAAGTTCCTTTGGCATTATGCTTAGTGTTATTATAGGCTTGAATCACTATATAGATGCTTTTAAGTCTTTTTTCTTTGAAGCAAAGGTTGATATAAGTTAGGAAAATATCACGTTTATAGTAGAACTATTATCTACCATGGCACATGTTGCGCATTTTCCTCTAATTTTGGATTGGATGTATAAACGCTTATTATGGTCTCTATTTTTCATTGGGAGATCCTTATTAGAAATTGAGATAAAACCTATGGAATTATTTGATATAGAGTTAATGACTTCCTTAGTGTGGCATTAGTTTCAATACACATAGAGTTCAAAGCTTTTACTAAAGCTTCCCTATGTTTTCTTAAGGCCATCAAAAGATCTCACACACTTGCATGTGCTTGAATTTTCTTGAATTGTCCTAAAACTGTGTCTCTTTCTTCTTCTTTTAGTTAAGATCTTTCCTTCCCCAATTCTTTATCTCTCTCCCTTTTCTTCATCACTTATCTCTTCTATCTCTATCCTAAATGTTAATTAGTAATATAGTTATTCCCCTAATTTAATAAATGAATCTAATATGAATTTTTTTTTATCAAACTTGAGCTAGTCATTAAAACATTTTTAGAAGATGGGATCTTATTGTGATTAGGTAATGGATTGTTCTTTATGCTAGTAGAGCTTTTGCCTGGATTAGCTAGAGTTCAATTGTTTATCAAGTCTTATACAATGTGGCATAAATGGATACAGCTATCAGCATATGTCTCTTGCCTTTATGATACATGCAAAGGCATTTGGATCCCACTTAAGAGGTAAAGGATTTGGCGATGGTCTAAGGTCAAGTGGTGTGACTAAAAATTTCTCTATAAGTTTTTATAAAACTTTTGACAATGGTTTTCCTAAATCTAAGAACTTATGATTTCTTATAGCATGGATATCAACTGTCCTCTGATTGGAAGACCCAGATCCCAAATTTCCTTTCTAATTTTGCTTTTTTCTACTTTCTATATCTTCGAACCTTAGAACAACATCATAGACTTTCGAGAAAGTCTTTAAAGAAGATATTATAGCTCATTATAGATGTATGAAAGTGCATTTTCTACTACAATTCTTATTTGACATTTCTTTAGAGGTAACATTTCCATTTAAGCTACCTTATTTCTTTATCTCAATAAGAAATTTGAGAAAGTTTCATTAGACTTTTGCTTTTTAAGCTCAAGGTTATGCACTGAAATCTCAATATTGGTATTGAAGGCATATTTCTTGGTAAATGCTCTCACTACCTTGGTCTAATTTTAGATGGTGACCTTATCTAACTTATGGAACCATTTTATTGGTTCTCCTTCTAAAGAGAAGACAAACAAGTTTGTAATTTTCCTTGCACTTAGACCAATGTACACATTATAGTAGCATATTGCCTATGTGTGTTTCAAGCTCTTTCTTTCTATTGAACTTGGATAATTCAAGCACTTTGAACTTGCTTAGAAGTCTTGCTTCACCAAATATAGCAAAGGACTTTATGTCTTCTAATGTAATGTTTTTATGTCCTTAGATTAGTTTTATTAGCTCATTTATTTCATTTTTACCTCTGTGGTAGCCTCTTGTGTTGCAGCCTCAACTTCTTTATCGTTCTTTTGGTCCACATAATCATTAATATCCTTAGAATTATCATTGGCTTCTTTAACCCTCTTTCCATTGCCTTTGCTAAGTTTACCTTCACCTATACCTAGGCTAGTTTTAATGCAATTTAACTTTGCATTCATTCTCTTATCTAATGCTTTGGTATATGCATTGAGTATTTGAGCTAGAAATTGTTTCAGCTTCTTGTTAATCAACATAATGTTTGGTGAGTTACTTTCCAACCATCCACTTCTATTCCTAGTCTAGGTAGGTCGAGAGCCTATTATAACTACATTACATTTTAAAGAAAACTAATTTTAGCATAAGTTTGAGTATATGTATGTATGGAGTGTTATAGCACATCACAATAAATAACATACGACCAACCTTATCACTCTCGTAGATGGGTAAGTTTAATCTCTATCCTAATTAGGTTTAATTCATACATCAATTAAGATATATGAATTTTACTCTTATTATGCTATCATATTAGATTTGACTTCTAACTAGTTAAATTTATTTGAAGTGGGTTATAACATGTGAAAGGAGAAATAATTGACTTTTCTTAGAATTCTAAGGTGTTTATGAAAGACTTCAAATTAAAGCACCCTAAAAATAGTTCAAATTCATCATAACAAATGGGTACCTATGAACGGATCTAGGGTTTATCCTATATAAGGCTTAAGGTTTAAACACAAAATGTGATAGAACATAACCTCTATGTGTTAAG
>CANXYI011543965.1:0-11613 GCA_948208565.1 Hura crepitans | reverse complement strand
TAAAACAGTTGGAATGTACAGAAGAAGAGAGCTTGAAGTGTATAACTTCCCTACTTTAGGAGGAAGCATTTCATTGGTGAGATACCATTAAGAAGAGAAAAGCAACAATAGATCTCACTTGGGAGTTATTTTTAAAAGAGTTTAGAAAGCGATACATTCTAGACTCATACAAAGATAAAAAGAGGTAGGAGTTTTTAGATTTGAGACAGGGTAGGAGAACAACATCAGAGTATGAAAAGGATTTGATTAGATTGATAAGATATGCTAAGGAGTTTATCCCTAATGAAGAGGAGAAATGCAAGAGGTTTCTAAAAGGATTAAATGTGGAACTAAAAATGAAAATAGATAACCTGAGGGTTACAGACTTTGCAGTATTAGTAGCATATGCATATGATATGGAAGAAATGGTACAAGAGAAGAGGAATTTCCTTTAAAGGAAGAGATAGTTCACTGCTAGGCAATCCAATTCAGTCCTAGGTGGTAGTAAGAGAAAAAAAGAAGCACAGCCTCAGTCTCAATTAGTGCACCACCCATAGAGAAAAACTCAGTCACAAAGGTTTGGACAAGCTTCTACAGCTAGACCTTGACTACCTCTATGAGTCCCTAGTGCTCTAGGGCTAATAGCTAATAGGAATAGACCCCCAACATGCAATACTTGCAATAAAAGACATTGGGTGCAATGTTGGTTGAGTTGGAAGGAGAGTGCTTTACTTATGGTGCTTGGGATGATTACTAGAGATAGTGTCCTTAGAGATAGACAGAAGGTGCCCGTACATAGGCATTTGTAATAATACCTCAGGGTAAAGGACTAAGGTAGGGTAGAGGGAATCAACCTAGTGCTAGTTAGGGGTAAAGTCAAAAGCTCATACACTAGTGAGGTAGTATGCTATTAGGGCTCGTGAAGGAGCAGTAGCCTCAAATGTCATTACTAATACATTGCATTTATTTGATATTCCAATTGTGGCATTAATAGACCTAAGATCTACACATTCTTATGTATGCACTACATAAGCGCATGATAGAGGACTAAAACCTGAGCATGTAAACATAGACATTCAAGTGAGTAATCCTATAGGGTAGATTGTGACTATGAACTAGGTGTATAGGCATTGTCCTTTAGTGATTCATGAACACTAAATTGGTTGCTAATGATTATTTGGATACTGGGAGGTTTACAGACTGGTCCTTGCTATCAATAGAGTTACTTGTTGTTGATTTGTTTGGGATATTAAGAGGTCTATGAACTACTCCCTCCTATCTCTTATTTGGTATTGCAAGGTTAAAGTGAACTGATCCCTGCTATCAGACTAGGCCGGTGCAATTGTCGGGGTCAAAAATGTGGGCCACTGCATAACTTTCTAGTTCCCTCTTAGTCTAGTGTCTTTAAGTGTAGTCTATCTAGTTGAGCATATTAAATTAAATAATAATTAAAGTACAGACTTAATTGAACTCAAACCATTGAATGAATAATTTAATGGAAATACCAAAGTGGCATAATTCTAATTAGTTGAACTAAGAGGCTAAGAATAATAATTAATACCACTTGTATGAGCTATTTGGCATACATTGCATTTCTCCATTATAGCCTATTGTTACATCTGAGTGCCTGTATATGACATGTTTTTAATACATTAAATTCACCACTCAGTTTTATACTCATTGTACTAGTGTTTTGGCATACAGGTTACAATGGTAAATAGTCTAGCCTCAGGGATCATGTAGTGTAGCAAGCTTAGCCAGTGAAGGGTATATAAATGTATTTTCTTTTCTTTGTTAGTAGACACTCATGTAAATATTGTATGTTATGGGTTCAACATACTTTAAAGCTGCTAGTGTCTGTATATATAAGTGTTTTAGTGGTGTATATAAACATGCCATTTATCTAAATGATTTATTTTTGTGGTTTTCTGATGATTGTGGGCCTGAGGCCCTATGTGATTTATGAGCATTTATTGGTACATGATGAGATTACTGAGGGGATTAGAAGGGTTCAAAAAGAAGGTAGATAGATAATAATGATATTAAAAGTGTTTTTATAGGTGGAAAAATTTTTAGAATGTCACCTTGGTAGCCGTTGTGCCGCCTAATTTTTTGTAAACATGTAGAAGGTCTTTTCAAAGGATTTCTATTATAATGTAAGGAAAAATGATTAAGGGATAGATAAAAAAGTTAAGCAATATTTGATGAAGTTATAAATAGTCTGTAAGTGTTAAGGAGTGCAGACCTAGAGCACTTTCAAGATAGGTGACCTATGAGAAGTGCATCACTTATTAAGTTTTTTTAAAAATCTGGCAGGAGGTGTCACACAAACACACGCACACACACATATATATGAATTGGATAATGATGACCTTATGCTTTAGTGTGCTTAAGTTTTTGCATAATAAGGCTTCCATGTGTATAAATAACCTAAAAATGCAAGTATAGGCATATAATGAGTTATAATTGAAGGATAAAGATGAGTTATATATATATGGCCAAATGGCATTGTGAGTGGCCTATGTTGTGTATCATGGTATAGTACATATTAAGGTGATATAAGATTAAAAGGTGGATTGAGCATGCTTATGATGTTATGGCCAAAATGGCTTAATAGGATGCCTTTGATAACCAAATCTTGATTTTATGTACATAATATAAAATTGCATAAATGTAAGTATGATATTGATCATAGACATGTGAATGATGGTACATGTAGTGAATAAAGGCATTTTTATGTATGAATGCTATCTATGGTTAAATGGTCATTAGTGAGGCCATAATATGATTAAACCGTATTATGAGCAAGTATGGGTAGTATATTCCTATGTATACCATAATGCATTTAATAATGAATATTTAGGCATAAGGCATCTTGGATGAGCATATGCAATCACATAATGTTTAATGGTAATTAACATATGGAGTTAGAATGATGAAATTGTAGTATTATGAATGTGTGGATTGATTATATGATACAAATGACTTAAAATGCAGTTAAATGCATGTTTTTGTGTGTTTGATTACAAAAATGAGACATATACTGCAATTTCCTAGTTTAGTCATTTGTTGGCTAAACCAAAGTAAGTAAAAGCTATATTAAGCTAAAATTAAGATGATGTAACTATGAAATAATTGTAAATAGCCCATATGAGAAATAACCTAATATGGATAGGTTGGTTGGTGAACTATGGAGTTTTTATAGCAGTTGTTAGGGTACTTTAGTGTCTTAATACATTTTGTTCATAAGTCCACTAAATGTCTGACCCATGGACTTTTATATTTTTGATCTTTGAATCTATGAGAGTGCTACCATTACTAATGTCCAATAGGTTTACTACATATACCTTATGCTAGTGCAGTAGCTACTAAGGTCCAAGAGGGACACTGCACACTTATGCTAGTGCAGTAGCCCTAAGGCCTACAATGAGGGCCATTGCACATCATGATCTTGTTATCCATTAGAAAATTGTTTTACTCTAAAATAGGCATAATTAAACATGTTAATGAAATTTAAACATTTATAAATGTAATAATATGGTAGCACAACCTTATGCTTAATGTATGATTTGTGATGAGTTTTGAGGTTGTTTATGTTATATAAGTGTATTTATACATGCTTTGGCGAATGTGGCATATAAAGTAATATTGTGAATGATTATGTTCAATTATGTTTTGTATGATGTAATAAATTTATAAATGTACAAGTTAATTCAATGACACCATTAGGCTATTGCTTGGCACATCATTTGTTTTTGTTGTATAGGTATAGAGATAGGTTTAACACAAGCCTCGAGACTTCAAGTATATTGAGAGAAGACTACTTCTTTTGGTATTATTTTTTGCTTTTGTATCTAGAATTATGTGATGTATAGGTTAATCACTCATGTAATATATATATATACGCAAATGGGCTTAAACTATATTTAATGTATTCTTTTTTAACTTTATGTTTTATAAAGCATTTTAAAACTAATTTTAATTTGTTATGTTATATGATATCTCTTCCTAAGGTTGAGATTGATTGATTATGTTGATGTGTGATGTTGGAGTGATTTAAGGATCACAGAAGTGGGGAAAATGATTATGAAATTGTTGTGTGAATTAGAGGTTACCAGTCATTTTTTAAGAAAATGTTCTTATATAGCTATTATGCTGCCGAATTTTCAACATAAAA
Organism: Hura crepitans; assembly: GCA_948208565.1. NCBI lineage: Eukaryota > Viridiplantae > Streptophyta > Magnoliopsida > Malpighiales > Euphorbiaceae > Hura > Hura crepitans. The sequence goes on along the minus strand of CANXYI011543965.1, from coordinate 7,457 downwards.
TTTTCTGAAAGTGAATTATAACTAAGTTTCAAAAAAAATTTTGGTAACCCGTATTTTTTTTAAGTTATGCATGTGCTAAAAATCTATTTTCAAACATAATAGATTTTGGATAAGGGTTGTTAAGTTTGGATATCACATTTCTATGCACACTCTTTAGTCGAGCTCGACGATCAGACCTAGTAAGGGGTGTCACATATTAAATATAACATAGAGTGTTTATTGTGAATTATGGATTTAAATTTATGCAATTTATTTATGGTTAGTAGTTTAGTGTAATGAATAATATATGATACATTGTAGCTATCAATCATGATGTTGTTTGTTAATTGATGCTTTTAATGGTGAGAAGGTGATGGAAATGTGCACTTTGTATGTGGGCCAAAAATCACTAAAGTGAGGGTTGGCTTGGCACGTGATGATTAAGATGTGATAATGCATGAAATTGGTTAATTATATGTTAAAGAGGCAAATTGATTAATGGTATGTATGTGATTGATGTTGGCTATATGACACCCTAGGTTTAAAGAGATGTTATATTGGTTATTGGCATGTCTAGATAAATGTATATGTGTAAGACATAGTTGAGATATGATATAGTTATGTGCTTTATGGTTTAAAGGCATAATTAAATGGCATGTTTCAATAAGCTATGTTGACAAAAACTTTTCTTTTCACGTAAGCATTAGTGTTATCTAAATGGGAATATTTTTGCATTGACATGAATAAAATGTACATGTTGAATAAGTATAATGGTTATATTTGTCCTTAAGATGACATAATGCAATCATAGTGCCATGTATGTCATAAATTGTTGTTATGACCACTATTGGATGTTAAGTTTAATAATATCCTCATAAATTAATCCAAACAAGATGTATCATTAATTGTTATGTGATTGTCATTATATTAGACCAAATTATGTAAAATGGCTTCATATGGCTGAATGGTCAACAACATGTTTTGTGAATGATAATTATGAACCTTGTTGATAAAGAATGTTTGATAAGGAAATGGATGTCAGAAATTAAGCATGTGGCATGTGATAAATGATAAATTGATCAAGATGATGATGAAACATCTAAGATGACCTATATGTGATTAAGTAATTAAAAGATTTAATCTTTCCCTTAAGGTCACTTGTTGACAAAATATCTAATAAAACTTAAGCTACTTTTAAATAGTGAAATAGAGTGTAAAAAGGTGATGACTCATATATGTAGACAACTTAGCATGGATAGGTTGATCGATCAATTAGGGAGATTAGTAGCTATTAAGGCACTTTGGTGTTACTAACTTATGGTTTATTGAGTTAGGCACTTCGGTGCTATTGACCTATGGGACATTGTATTAAGCACTTTAGTGCAACTAATCTATAAGTCATTATATTAAGCTTAATAGACCACCATATTTTCATTCAGGCTATATTTTGAGTTGAGACCTATGGATCATTATTTGAGACCTTTTGTGGTTACCATCTGAGACATTTGTGGTCGCCAATTCTTGTTATCTAGTTACAAGTAGATGTCTTTCATATGTGGGCAAATTGAATAAATTAAATTGTAATGTAATATTAGATACAATAACATACCTAAAAATAAGATCATAATTTGTGTACATGTTACAACATGTAAGAATTTATGATGCTAAGGTAATAGTTAAATATTGTTCTCATAACCTTAAGGATACATTAGGGACTAATGGCATGTATAAATTCTTTTAATTAAATAATTGCATGATATGTATGCTATACATTAAAGTATGTTGGTTATCATAAATGAATGCTTGAATGCCTATAAAGTTATGCTATATTAAATATACTACTAAGCTTTTTATGCTTAGTGCATTATTGTTTTCGTAGTGCATAGGTAAAGGATAGAAATAAAAGCTGATGCCTCGAGTAGCTAAGTAAATCAAAATACAACACTTCTTTTGGGTATTTTGATTTCATTTATGTAAACTATGTAATATAATGAATGTAGTGCACTTATATGTTATAAAAAAGAGATTTAGGCCTAAACTAGTATTTTGAAATGTTTTGTAATCTTTAACACAATAACTTTACTTTTGTAATGTACAAATTAATTGTCATATTGGATTTTATTATGCTTCTGCTTTTGAAATGCATGTCTATGAAAAATGTTATACTAAGATTTTAGATGGATCAAGATGATTCAATTTAGTTTTGTTGATGTTAAATCAATTTTAAGAAAGCCTTTAAAACTTACAAGTTGATATTTATTTTTGGGATAGTGTCTCGATAGTCATTATGTTGCTAGATTTTAAACATAATGATTCCCTAAATGTTTAAAAACTTTAAAATGATTTTCATTATGCCAAAAATTTTTAAAGGTTCATACATGATTAAATGTTTTAAAAAAAGGTTTTAATTTGTATGGGTTTTTCAATAAAGTAAAGTTAGATATCAGTATGTACATTGCTCCTGATTCAGGTTTAATGAAAAGAATAAATATGAGGTGTCACATTTTGTAGTATCAAAGCCAAGTTTAGGCATTCCATGTTTTATAGGAGTCACATATAAGTGCCTAAAGTCTAAAGTCATACGTCCAATAGTTAGACAAAATTGAGGCTTATGATCTATATCTTTTTCCTTTAGGTTAAAGATAAGTAAATTTACGTGTTAAAGTGGTGTTGAGGAAGTAAAAAATCATGCACTAACCTTAGCTAATAAGCTTTCTATTGCTGGAACATTATACCCTAATGCTATAGGACAAGATGCTTAGGCACAACTTGCCTTAATGTAGTAGATGGTGAAAATTTTAAGACAAGCTACTATAGTTATTGCTCTACCTCTACCAGTCTAGCAACCACCACCTTTACTAGCTCTTCAAAAGACATATCTATAGTGGATCAAAAAGATAGGCACTGAGGACTTTTTTGATGAAGGTTTAGATGATTATACCAAGGTTAAATATTAGTTAGAGAGAACAATCCAAATTATGTAGCAGCTGAGATGCAACCTAAAGGAATATGTGATATGTTCAACCTCTTTTTTGCAAGAAAAAGCATTTAAGTGGTAGGATGCCCTTATAGAACATAAAGTAGTTAAAGATGTGACATGGGATTTCTTCTTAGTAGAGTTCAAGAAGAAATATCTTATAGAGCATTAAATGGACAAAAAGAAATAGGAGTTTGTTGACTTAAAGCAAAGAAACTATGACACCCCCTATTGGATTCCTAAAGAAACCCAATAGGTGATACAATTCTCGATAGGGCACCAATCCTAGGATTGCTCTATTAGATATTACTTTGATGTCTAGTTTAATCCTTAATCATATTCATACATCATCAATAGATGCAGACAAAGTATATACAAACACTTTATAGGTCACAAAAAATTAGGTAGCAAAATGACTACTCAGATGATATACTAAAATTTTTTTCACCTGTTAAAAACACTTCTATAAGCAAACAAACCATAACCTCTATCTAGACCCTTCTAGTCCCTTAATAAATCATCAAGAAACATCAAACACATATCAGCATCAAACATAAAGGGCCTTAGGCCCATAGTTATCAAACTATACACAAACTAAATAAACACCACACTTGCTTATATACATCACACTCAGGTTATAAATACAAACATAATAGCTTCTAAGCATGCTAACCCAAACCTATAGGATATTACATGAGTACCACTACTAGAAAGAGAAAAAACTTCCTTTACCCTTTAACCTTTGTATAGCAAAACAGCACAATCACTGAGGATGGCTTACTTATCCTTGTTACCTGCACACCACAACATAAGTGCACTAAGTATAAAACTCAATACGTAAATCTAAATCATTTAAAATATACATTAACACACACATGTAAATATAAATAATAGTTTAGGTGTAGTGTTTGATCAAAATGCTAGATGATTGATGTCATACAAATGATATGTCATATTTCTTCAAAATTACCAAATTATCATTGTGGCATATTTATTAAAATTCATTGTTAGAAAATATACTATAAATTAATTTGAATTAATATTTTCCACTATTTTAAGTCCTTTCCATAGGCCTGACTAGATAGACGACACTTATATACACTAGACCAAAAAGGAACTGGAAAATGTGTATTAGCCCACATTTCAGACCCTGATCGCTGCATCGGCCTGATATAAACTATAGGGATCAGTTCATAAGAACCTCCCAAGGGGTAAAGATACTGAGTAACTATACATAGGGATCAATCTATAGACCTCCCAAGGGCACTGATCATGTCAAATATTTCCCGCGGGTCTACCCAGTAGATTAGTACAGTGGCCCCTCAAAGGACCTTCGCTACTGCACCAGCATAGTTTGACATCCAATCAATGATAAAGAATGTCTACTTTATACACAAGTGCAATGTCTCAATATGAACCTTAGCCACATGACTAGCCCAGTCTGGTAACCAGATAGTCTAGGAGCTGCTAATCCCTAAGTTAATCGATCCACCCATCTAGTTGGTGTCTAACTAATAGGCCATCTGACTTCATTTTAAGTTTATTTCTTTGCTAATCATCTTTTTATAATATTATAAATTGAAAAATGGGTAGATAAATTTTTTATCAAATAGTCAATTTTTGACCTGGACAGTTATAAGTCATTTTTAGCCTTACCTATAATGCCCGTGCTCCAAGGCTCTGTGAGCAGTGCCACTAGGTTTAAGAAGTGCACTTGGCATGTTGGGTCACTTGCACATGTACCGAGGCAATGGAAAAGGACATAAAACATTAAGGGGCTCTAAAATGATGAAAAGGAAAAATTAAAAAAAAATTAATAGAACCAATAATTCATTTCGAGCTATAAACTACCCATCGGGCTAATAAAAATTTTTTAGGGCAGGACTGACCTGAGATGAGCCTAAACAGACTTAAAAATAATGGATCCTAAAGCTTGAAAAGCATACTGAGTCCAATGGTTAAAGAATTTTTGAAATCGGAGATCGTTTGCAAGATCTAGTAATTTTTTAGGTTGGCACGTAAATCGAGGGAGTCTAAAAATTGCCCTATGGTTGGAATTTGGCCCTGAAAATTTACGACGAAGTAAAGGGGATTGAAATAGGAATTTTGAAATAAACTATGTAATTTTTAGAGGTTCGAGTGAATTTTTATGAATTTTCAATGTTTCTTAAAAAATCGTGGTGGTTCGAGAATTATCGGGGCAAGAGTGAGGTTGCAAAATAGGGCCCATAGTAGTGCTAAATGACTTAGCCGACTTGCCAAGTGGCAAATGGGCCATGACAAGTGGATTTCCACTTGTAAGAAATAAAAGAAAATTTTCTCCCTTCTTCCTAGAAGCTGATGCCACTCCTATAGTCCTCAGGCCATAAGTTTCTGCTCCGACATCCAAATGGGTTGATTTTGGTGCAAAAAATTTCCTTTGGATGTTAGGCACAACAATGAAAATGAACCATGCCAAAAAGAGCTGTGGTTTGGGAGAAAAAAAAATCAAAGAAGGAGACAGACTTAGAACAGTCCAGAACTGTGTATGTGAGGTGAGTTCTTAGCTGTATCTTCTTCATTCCTTAGACTTCTTCAATGATTCTTAATGCTAAATCATAGCTAAGAAATGTGTGATTGTGTGTGTAAGGGATTTATGGTTATTGGAGAATAGCTTGGAGGTCACAGAAGAAGCATAAGTTCACCATGGAAGCTAGAATTAGCTGGTAGCTTTCTTGTGGATGGGATTGACATATTCAAAGGCTCATGTAATTGAATTTATAGCCTTTTACTCATGTGTATGGGAACCTAGGTTAGTGAATTTTGGATTTAGATGGCTAGAATAGTTGCATATTAGCTTGAATTCCACTTTTGTTAAGTTGGATACCTTAAGTTTTAATGGATTTGTGAATAATGTTGTGAGTAGTTGTATAATTGGCTTAGAAATGCTTGCTAGAATTTATTGTTTAAGGTAGTTTGAATGAGAAAGTTGTTGCCTAGGATGAATCCAAATGATGCTTGGTATTCTAGAGGGTGATTCATGAATGTTTGGGTAGGGAATTCACAATCAAAGGTGTATTTGTGCTTGTGGTCATGAGGTACCATGGGTAGTTCTTAAGATTGTTGTTTTGTGCTTTTGCTATAATAGCTTAAATTGAGATGTTGTGCCCATATTTAAAGTTTATGATAGGTAATTTGAATTGAATAATGTTATTTTGCCTCAAGGAATGGAAATTAAGTTTATTAATATTGAGCATTCAAGAGCTATGCATGATATGTTGGCATGAATTTTTAAGCAGTTAAAGTAGTAGTTATATATACTATTAAATCTTGATTATTGGCATGAGTTAATTAAGAGAATTATCCAAGCATAGGATATAAAGATATAACAATACACACTTGAATTGTGCCTTGAAAAGGCTAGGAGAATTTAGGCTAAAACTACGAGTTAAAGCTTGAAGTAATAATCTAAACAAGTGACCTTAAGGAATTATGAAATTGAACCTTAATTGTGCCTCTGAGAGGCTTGGGTTGAGTTACATTTTGGCTAGGGAATTGGCCCAATTTTAGTGGCTTTAATGCCCGTATTTTGGCCATACACTTAGCATAATTTTTATTAGCAATTGTGCCTGCTTTTTTGCCATGAATTTCACCAAGTTATAATTGGTCTAGTGCCGAGTAAAACGTTAAAAGGAATAGTGAAAACTGAAATGAAATCAGATTAAAATAGTCCCAAAAAATGGACTTTCTAAAGTAGTCAAAATGACCTATAACTATCCAATTGACCTCTACCTAAACTAAAAATATCACTAGACTAGAAAGTATTAAGTTTCAAAGAGGAAATGCCATGATAAATCATACCATAAAACACCTTGAGTTTTTATCATAATAGACTTAAAAATTATATTTGAATTTTACTTGATAAAGCCAAAAAATGGCTATACCAGTTTGAATAAAATTTTATGGTATAAGATAAAATTTTTATCTATCTATTTTTGAGACTAAAATATTATAGGAATAAATTTGGCTATTGAATAAATTTAAATTGAGCTACTTAGCCCATTGGTTAGACACCCACTCAATGGGTTGACTGGTCAACTTAGGGTTTTGCAGCTATTAATTATTAGTGACTGGAGAGGTCTGTGAATTAATCTCTATTATGTCAGCCAGTCATTTTACACATTCATTGGTGGCTAGAGAGGTCTACAGACTAATCTCTATTATGTCACCCAGTTCATGAAAGTTATTTATGGTTGGCAAGGCCCATGGGCTGATCTATATTATGCCACTCAGTTATTTTATTATGTTTGGGGAGGTTACAGCTGATCTCCATTATGGCACACATGCCGATGCAGCGGCGTAGGTCCAGAATGGGAACCAGTGCACTAGTTATTATCCCTCTAGATCTAGTGTTTTAAAGTGTCGTCTTCCTAGTTAGGCTAGAGAATTAAATTAAATAAATAATCAGACTGATTATGAATAAAAGAATTAAGCATAATGGAACAGTGTTTCCTAAGTTATG
>CANXYI011543903.1:0-12089 GCA_948208565.1 Hura crepitans | reverse complement strand
CTTTTTTAAATTTGAAGCTCCCTTTTTCTTTCTTCTATTAATGTCTAATTAAAATCCTAAAAATCACATAAACCATTTCCCATAAGCCTTTAAAAACCCAAGCTTGAAAATCGAGAAAAGTCATTAAAAACATAACTTTTTAACTTTACCTGATTTATGAAAAACACTTTTTGCTATCCAAAAATTCCAATTCCAGTGCCACTAGACTATTTAGAATATTTGAGTATCTAGTTATGTCAATCCCAGAAAGTTTTGAGCAAAGCTAAAACTAGGTCACTATTCATGTGACATTATTGAAAAAAACTTTGTTGTAATTTTTAACTATCTAAACAACTTTGTATTTTGAGAAGTTTTATACATAACACCTAGATTTTTAGGCATTACACCCTCTCACTAGCTGCTTACTAGTAGCTAGGCTATTACTATAGGCCTTTTAAAAAATGTGTTTTATTTTGTTGAGGCATTTCATATTCCAAAATACTTTCAAAAAATTTTTTAGTCTTAGAATTGTGATAATATTTTATTCCACCCTTGTTATGTTCTACACAAAACCTAGTAACAAGTTATTACTAAGAAATCCACATTTTTTTTATAATTCCATATCCATTCATCACTTCCCCCATTCTTAGGAATATGAATAGCTCTAATCATTCTCACTTTTTCTTTATTGAACACATCACTTAACATCTCTTTTTTTCAATTCCTTCTCTAATCTATAAGCTGCTTCACTAATAAAACTTTAATATTCATAAGTTTAGTAAATTGGCCTCTAAAGTTTGGGAGGGTAGGCAGCCATAAATCATCCCAAATAGAATTATTCCCTCTCTTCTTAATATTTCAATTTAAGCCTACATTCTAACCAAATAAAAATAAAGTAAATAATAATAAAGAATGTAAAGAGAAAGTTAAAAGAAAAATAAAAATAATAAGAAATAAAATTAAATAAAAAATAAAGGAATGAGAAAGGGCTACTTCACCATTATTTGTTCAAAAGGGTAAAAAGAAAAAGGTTGAACAAAATTCCAAATGATGGTACAACTCGTATAACAAAAAAACACAATATTAATGTGCAAAATAAAATAAAGAGATGTACAGAATAATTAATGAATAAAATGAATAAATCAATAAATACAACAAAAATAATATATAGATTGTAAGTTACCACATCTAATTAGTAGATGGATAAGAGAAGAAAGGAAAAGAATAAAATAAAAAAGGAAGGAGAAGAATTGGTCGACTTACCATGTATAATTGCCTTCATGAAAAGATCTTAAAAAATATGAATAAATGGTGGAAAAACCTTCTAACATTATGAAAATAAATTTAAAAAGTTTTTTTTAGCTTTTAGGTGTGCACATATTGAGAAAAGTCAACCTTTAAGATTTAAATAAGGTTCACTTTATATACACATGGATCGAGGTGCAAAAAGGCTATTTCAGGCAGTTAACAACCATTTTTCAATCAAGACAGCCATTTTAGAGGCTATAATGGTCGTTTTGCCTAAAAAAGAGTTTTGTACAGATTTTACTTCTCTAGAAAAATTGATGTCATCTTTTTTTGGGTTTGAAATGGCCATTTTAAGGCTGAAATAGTTGTTTTAGCAAAGGATGAGATGACCATTTCATGTTAAAATGATGCACCTTTGCCCAACAACCTAAAACTTGATAAAATGCAATTTTTCCAATTTTAAAACATTTTTTCCTTTTTCATATGCTCCATACCATAGGGGTTTTGCCCTCTACAACCTTCGTGGTGTCAATGTTGGCCTTCAGGCTTAAGCTTACTATGTCGAGCCCTTAATCTACCACAGATGCCTACTTTCCATGCAATTTGAGTCACACTATGAGATTTTTAGGTCAGGCAAAAGCTTTATGTTCAAACGTTATTTAAAATTTATTTAAAACACTTTGAGATTTTTGAATCCAATGTTAACATCCTCATTTATCAGAATTTAGTCTTTTTTTTGTCATTACAAAATCTTAACATGGGAGCCTTAGAAACCTAGTGTCTACAATTGCCTAAAAATTTTGAGAGGCAACTATAGACTGTGTGAGGTGAGCCAAAGTTCAGAAAGAAAAAGATACGTACTTTAAGGGGTGACCTTTTTTGTAAGTGATTTTGATATCATTTTTGGTGGTTAAAGAAATTACACCCATTGTTAATTTTTCCTTAGACAGTGCTGCAGACATTACATCTTAAGTTACTATCATATAGGAAGTGATGGAGACATTACACCTGAACTTGGTGTGCTTCAGGTAGTGCTTGAGACATTGCACCAAAAGTTATTATCATTCAAGTATTACTAGAGACATTGCACCTAAACTTGATGTGTTTCAAGTAGTGCTTATGATGTTCCACATGAACTTGTTGTCATTCAAGTAATGTTAAAGACATTGCATATGATGTTGATGTGTTTCAAGCAATGCTTGAAATGTTGCACCAAAAGTTGATGTCATTTAAGTAGTGCAAGAGATATTACACCTAAACTTGTTGTCATTGAGGTAGTGCTAGAGATATTTCACCAAAAATTATTAGTTCGGGTAGCACTGGAGATGTTGCACCTAAAGTCATTGTTGGTTCAGACAAGGCAAGCCATTACATCTAACCTTAAAAAAGTTTTTCCATTGATTGCATGTTAATGTCCTTACTCTTTGCAATTGTGCAAATAGTGATGGATTATTATTGGTTCAACATTTGTGATGTTGCAGATAGAATTCTACTTGCCACCTTATAGGGTGACCTTTTTTGTAAGTTATTCGATAATATTTTGGGTAGTGTTTAAAGATATTACACCCATTGTTAATTTTCCACCAGACAATGCTCTAGACATTAAATCTAAAGTTGTTATCATTTAGGTAGTACTAGAGACATTGCACCTGAACTTGATGTGCTTTGGGCAACACTTAAGACATTTCACTAGAAGTTGTTGTGATTTAGGTAGTGCTAGAGACATTTCACTGGAACTTGATGTGTTTCAGGAGGTGTTTGAGATGTTGTAATTTGTGCTAGAGACATTACACATGAAGTTGATATGTTTTAGGCAGTGCTTAGGACATTATACCTAATGTTGTTGTGATTCAGGCAGTGCTAGAGACATTACACTAGAACTTATTATCATTCAAGCAATGTTAGAGACATTGCACTTGAAATTATTGATTTGGGTAGCACTAGAGACATTGCATCCAAATTTTTTATTGGTTTAGATAGGGCGAGCCATTGCATTTGACATTAAAAATTTTTATTTTGTTGACTATGGGTCAGTGTCCTTGCCATTTCCAATTGAGCAAATGATAGTGGATTATTGTCAATTCAACATTTGTGATGTTGTAAATAGAATTCTTCTTAACCCCTAGAAGAAAAAGGTTAAGTGTGTTAGTCATTTTATTATATTTATAGCATTGATACTTGTTGTTTGCGAGTGCATCTCTTAATCAGGTCATAGCTGTATCATATGAAATTCTTACTTTTTACTTTTTTTAATAGTTAACTAGAGGTCATTTGCATTTTATCACCTTGTATGATTATTATGTATATTAATTAATTTGTATTTATTTATGCTTGTATGGAAGGATAAATGCAATGAATAGAATAGGACAAAGAAAATAACAATTTCATAAATAAAAATCTTTAAGTATAATATTTTGTGTCCTAAGCTAATATGTATAGATGTATACAAAAAAGTAAAAGTAAAGATAAGATAGAGGTTGTTGCTTCGATCATAGAGAGTGGATATTAGCCTCAAAGGAGTCGAGTTGGCAAACCAGCATATGGTGTCTATCCTCGATCCTCACTCTTAGTTCTGCATGGGCAAAGAGGACATATTCTAGTATCTTAGTCTCCATGCTCCTTAATAAGCTCTCGAATGATGGTAGGAGTGGTGCTAAAAAGGATGGTCCTATCTCATCAGTCCATTATCAATATCACCTAGGTAGACTAGTAGGACTGAGATCATCATTGAGTAGCTAGTCTAAATCAATGGCAAACTAGGCATCCTCAAGGTTCATACCCACAGGCTGTGTCTTGTCCTGCTCTATATAGCTCCTCAAGTGTGTAGAATTGGTACTGTATGGTACACATACAGTTAAGATTAATAATCTTAATGCCAAAATAGGTCTTTTGATCAACCCAAAACTGTCATTAAATAGGAGTGATCATGTGACCTAGATTAATGCCAACTTTTGCTAAGATAGCTATGATAACACCTTTGACCATGATTTCTTGACTAGGAAACCTACTAGCCTAGTAAAGATGTTCCAAGATGAATAATACCAAATTGAACCAAAGACTATGCTCTATAACCTAGAGGCTATACAGCTCAATCTAGTTCACCTAATAGATACTATAGTTATAGCCTAAGTAGGATAATGCCAAAACCCTATGTATGTACTGATAAAGTTGGTGTCAAATAGAGGAACCCTTCAAGTGGCTTGCTTTATATGAAGTATTGACCTAATTGATGGTGGCCAACTGGTCATCTAAACTCTCAAGTATCTCTATAATGCCATCACTAGGCAATCTTGAGATCTCCAAGAATCACATGATGGATAGTTGGTAGTGTGCACCAAAGATCCTAAACCTAATACCTATCACATCAGAGAGATGTGTTCGATGGTACTATAGAGTGCTTAGGAACAGTAGTGCCACCTCGAGATATGTGGCATGGTAGTGTAAATAGAAATCCCTCTTGCCCACTTATGCTAATAAGCTAGATAGGTATAGGTAGCACTACCAATTCTTATAGTGTGTTGCTACAAAAATATGAACTCCCAATAAAGGTAATTGATGTTAAGTGGTAGAACCTTTCAGCCTCTTTAGTGGCTAACCAACTCAGTATTGCCATATGTGTTAAGATTGGTTGGTAACATACTTAGCTTTTTGTTTTTCTACAAAGAGTTATTTCTTTCTTTTTTTTTAAATTTTTAATAGGTAATATGCTAATGGTAAAAATGAAAAGAATGAAAAAAAAATGAGCTTCTTAAAGGAAACTGGCTTAAACAGCTATTTTAGCCTTATTGAAATGACTATTTAACATGTGAAATAGCCATTTTGCTAAAGGGCAAAATAGTCATTTTGGCATTGCTAAAATGGCCGTTTTATCCAAAACGGGGCCCAAAATGGTCATTTTGACCAAAAATAGTTGTTTTGCTATATGAAATAGCTATTTTGGAACTAGGGCCTATAAATGTCATAAATGCTTGCCTAGATTATTGTGCCACTTGAGTTCTTTCTCCTTTTTTACTCTAATGTTTGACGAATTCCTCCTGAAGCTTCACAAAATCCTTGATCTCCCATTTACTTAGGCAATTCCTGCTTTAACTCCTTTTTATGGCTTAAAATTCCTTCAAAGAGTCTAGCTTGATTTGTCTTTTCTAAAGGCTGCCACCTATTATTCGGACTTATAGTTTCACATTTTTTGATTTTCTCATCAAGAATTATGCTCTTTAGCTGAAGAGTTTGCTGTAATTTTTGGGGTGTCCTACATATCTAACATACCACCTTACTATCCCAACTGCATTTCCCACTACCTATATAAGCTGGTTGATGCACTTAAGATACTTCTTTCTCTTGCTGCTTGGTAGGTTCCATGGTGAGAACTAATTTCTCTTAATACTTTGTTAGCTTATGTCGAAGGCTACACAAACATTCCATCCCTTTGTGCAAGTGTATAATTATTCATCTTTTTGTCCAAGTATCTCATAGTTACTTCTAAAGGCCACTTTAGAGATTATTAGTTGTTTAGTGTAATAAATAATTTGACTAAGAGCTTAAGACATTTCCCTCTAATCCTTACTAAGACTATCTTGGGACTAGATGTTGTGCAGTCTAGTGGAGTTGATTTCTTCCATGGGAGTTTGCTTCTGTTTTAGGTTTTTTTTAGGAATAGACCAACCCTCAAGGGTTTTCTATTCTCTACTTTGCCTTTTGCTGAAGAAGCCCTTTCATGTTTTCATTCCTAATAGACTTTTTAAGGATAGACTACCCTTTATAGGTTTTCATCCTATCCTCAGCTTAGCTTCTGTTTAGGATCCTTTTTTAGTTTTTCATTCCTAACAACTTCTTTTTTTAGGCCTAGTTGTAGGAAAAACTTCATCTGTTAGATAATCTTCCCCCTCACATTCTTATGTCTTATAGCATGAAGCATTTACTACCTCATGCTGTCATACACCATTTTGTAGCTGTTGAGCAATGGGCCCTTTTGTTGAATGCTAAAACTGAAGAAAATATAAATATAATGAGCCTATGGATTTCTTTATATTATGTATGATGGAGTGGTTCTACAAGCTATGTACCTCTAGATGACAAAAATGAAGTAGCATTTTGTATCCCTGATAGGTGTGCAAGGTAGTTTGGTAAGACTCAGGGCATTATTACTCACCAATAGTCTTTTAAAGGGGGAGAATTATATGCCACCTTTAATACTAGATATCATAACTTGTGGAAGCAGTTACCCTTGAAGACTACTATTCTCCCAAAGTTTCTAGCAACTTCTAGATTTTTAAGGCATACCAAGATTAGGTGACTCACTTTTCTAGGGACAACCCATCCTGATGGTTGAAAAGACATGATGGAAATTAAGAGGTAGAGGATTTGATGATGTGTGTACTTTTATTACTTTTCTAAACTTTATATATAAAGTAATGTAACAATGATATTTTTATTTCTTCAATCCAAAAAGATGCTCAATTGAGCTTATTAAAGTGGTTTTATCTACTTACATCATATTAGCATTTTATGTTCATCACAAAAGACATTGATGGAACAACACATTTCCTTGTTTAATTAAGGGAAATCTTAATTACATCTTAAACTCATGTCATTAATCAGCTCTAATCAATTTTCTTGACTGACTATTTTCTCTAAGCTCTTAATTGTCGTATAGGATGTTGTTTTCATTTTTCATCCTATTGGGGCACTTGATTTTAGCAAGGCCACCATTTTTTAGTTTTCGACCCATAATGGTATTTTTCTCTTCTTTTTCTCTTTTATTTGTCTTTGAACATAGAACTATTTTAATCTATGCACATTCACTGGCTCTTTTAACTCATTTCCATCATAATTTATAAGGATCCTAGTGCATCTTAGTAATAATTATTGAAGGATGAATGGTTCTTTCTAATTTGGTTTGAATTTTCCTCTCAAATCAGTTAGACCTGATCTTATCTATTTGAGAACTAGCTTTCCTTCTTTAAACTAGTGACTTTTCACCCTTTTGCCAAAGGCTCGTGCCATCTTTTTCTGATAAATTTGATTGTGCTAATTAGCCCTTAATCGCTTCTCATCTAGAAAGTTAAACAGCAGAAACCTTTGTTTTACCCAAGCTACCTCAATAATCTCTATTTCTACTGCCACTCTTAATGACTTGAGTTCGATCTTTATCGAGAGTATGACATTTGTTTCATATACAAAGGAAAATAAAGTAGCACTCGTTGAGGTTTGAGTAGTTATCTTATATCCCTATAGAGTAAAGGGAAGTCTATTAACCTCATCTCTATTAGTTATAACTTTTTTATTTGGGATCTTCTTGACATTTTTGTTCACCACTTTGACTGCTCCACTGGCTTACGATATGTAAAAAGAGGATTTATGTTACAGTTTCTTATACTTTTATGATAATGCCTTTGTCTTAACCAAAAATTAGACAATATTGTCTTATACCATATGTTCTAGAACCCCGTATCTGTAGATCAAATTTCTTTTAATGAATTTAGCCATCTCACTTGCTCCTAAATTTATAAAAGAATATGCTTTAACAAAATTTTAGAAATAGTCGATGGCTACCATAATGAAATAGTGCCTATTTGAAGCTGTCAAATTTATTTCTCCGATTATGTCTATCCCCTATGTAGCAAATGAGCAAAGAGTTGATAGACTATGTAATTCTGATACTAGCATACGTCTTAATTCCCCATATGATTGACACTTATGACACTTGCATGATCTTTTTAGCTAACTCTAAACCATTCATGTATGTGTCATAAGACCTTGCATGTATCTCGTTTATAACCCTCTCTACTTCTTTCCCCTTCAAGTAACAAAGCTAAAAACCATCTAACTACCTTTTATATAAGACCCCACTTACACTAATAAACTAAGTTTACAACCTTGTTAATACATTCTTATCTCTATTTATAGCTTCTTTAGGGAATTTTCCATTTTTTAGATAATTCTAGATGTCATAAAATAATGGATTATTTTCTTTTTATTCAATTTCCATTATCTAATCTAACTGATAGTAAGGCTTTTCTAAACTAAAAATAAAAACTGGTTTCATGGTTCTCCCTTCTGGATTATCCCACATAATGACTAGGGTGGCTAGTGCATTTGCTAGCTAATTCTCATCTCTAAGAACATGACACAAAGTGCACATCTTAAACTATCTATTGATAGATCTCAGGTACTCTATATAAGGCATTAATTTCTCTTATCAAATGGTCTATTCTTTAATGGTCTAGTACACTACCATAGATGAATCTCTGAATACCTCAACTATCTTTGCACTAAGAGCCAATAATGTTTCAATCCTAAATACGAAAGCCCCATATTTAGCCATGTTTTTCTCACAAAGTTATACCTTAACTTTCTAGCTAGCAGTAGCTTTTCTCTTTTAAAGGTTATTAGTGTTACCTATACTCTACCTCATTTGTTATTTACCACCCCATCAAAATACATTTGCCACCCTTGGACTATAATCGAGTTTAAATGATCATATGAGAATTTGAACTCTAGTGTTTCACCCTTCAGTGGATGACTCACCAGGAATTCTGCAACTGTATGCCCTTTTATCATCTTGCTTATTATGTATTAAATATCAAACTCTTAGAGCAAAAGAAGTTATTTACTCCTCCTCCTTAACAAAGATGTAGCTAATTGAAGATATCATAAAGGATTGTGTTTCGATAGTGCCTATATTGAATATGATTAGAAATAGCATCTTCATTTCTTCAAAGCCCATAGTAGTGCTAAACAAATCATTTCCACTTCTACATACTTGGCCTTATAGGGAAGAAACTTCTTGCTTAGGTAGTAAATCATAAACTCAACCTTGAATTCATCATTTTGTGCTACCATAGCCCTTACTGAGCTTTCTTCATTAGACAGATAGAGAATTAGTGGCTTTTTATGCCTTAGTGGTTACAAAACTAATGGATTTAGCATATATTCCTTGACAGTGTCAAAAGCCTTTTGACAATCATCGTTCCACTTAATTGGTTAGTTATTTATAAGTAGTTTGTAAGTAGGCTCATATATAATGGTAAGCTTGGCTATAAACCTATTGATTCACTGTATCCTACCAAGAAATCCCCTTATCTCTTTCTCCTTTTTTGGAACTAGCATCTCTTTAATAGCTTTGACTTTATTAGGGTCAACCTCAATCCCTCTTTGACTCACTATATACTCTAAGAGTTTTCTTGAAGTTACCTCGAAGACATATTTCTTAGGATTCAGAAAAAGAATGTATTTATTAATCAGCTGAATGAACTTTTCAATGCTTCAAAATTTCCTTCTTTTATAGTAAATTTGATTATCATATCATTTACATAAACCTCAATTTCTTTATGGATCAAATCATCCAAATTCATTATGGCTATCCCCTAGTATGTGGCTCCAGAATTCTTCAACTGGAAAGGCATAATTCTATAGTAAAAGGTTAACCATTTAGTGATGAAGGTAGTTTTTATCTTGTCCACTATCTTGTTTAGAAATTGATTTTAATTGGCATGCCCATTGACAAAGATATACATTTTACACATCATTACACTGTTGACTAGAACATCTATACGCGATGACACAAAGTCATCTTATGGGTAAGCCTTATTTAGATCTATGTAGTCTATATAGATCATCAATCTACCATCTATCTTAGTGACAAGTACCATGTTGGCTAAGTAGGTTGGATACTATAGCTTTTCAAAGAATTTGGCTTCAATTTGTTTGTATACTTCTTCTTTTACCTTTTTTACCCATTCTAGCCTTATCCTCCTTAACTTTTGCTTTACTATTTCTGTTATGGGTATGTGTGAATAACATGTTTAACTATCTCCCTATCAACCTTAGGCATGTCTTTATTGGTCCAAGTAAAGACTTTTTCATACTTTTTAATATTCTCTTAAATTAAATCATCTTTTCAAGAGTTATATCAAATGGAATTATGATTTCTTTTGGGTTTTCTTTAGTTTTGAGATTAAATGAGGTATTATTAATTAAATTATTGTCAAAAAAGTTATGCATGTCATGATTATCAATATACATGATGCAATTAGATGAGACATTGCAAAAAAAAAAAGCAAAATCGTTCAATAATAAAAGAACTACAAACATTATTATTAAAATTTTTTTCTACATAAAGAATTTAAAAAAAAAGTATTATGAGGGTCCTCCTTCTTCTACCTTGTCTTTCCCTTTGTCTTGAAGCATAGCAGTAGTTAGAATTTCTTTTTTAGGCTTAATTTCCAAATTGCCCAGATTAGTCATAACTTGTACATCCTAAAATTTTGAGGTGGCTTTGATTTCAACTATATCCCAATCAAATACATCACTAAAAATCTTAAACCCAGGTACAACCTTTCTATTAATAATTACTTGCTTTGACTCTTAAAAGTAACTAATATTTCCTTTAGCCTATATAAAACTCTTTTCTATTAGTGGGATATTATTTGTCACCTTCTTTTGTTCTAAAGTCTCTGTTGTGTATCATAACCCCTTTCAATTCTTCTATCCTTTTGACTGAATAGCTGATATTAATCCATCTAAATTGTGTCCCAAACTAGCCCCTGATAAATAAATAATCTTCTTAAGCATATTTACCACTTTGGGATCATCCGTTTCTTCTTATGAAAAGATCCCAGCTCTATGGAAAGCTTTGAAAGGCTAGTTGGCTATCTCAAGCATTGAAACCTAGTTCCCCTATATAACCCTTATTATCTGTACATCACCATCATGGTGGATCTTTATAATGTAATACAGTGTTGATAGAACCCCTCTTAACTTATAGAACTATAGCCTTCATAAAAGTAGTGAGAAATTTGCAGGGATATCAAGCACTATAAACTCCTCATCATCTATGATTACCTCTATCTTGACCTTGACAATAAAAGTTCCATACACCTACCTCTTGGTATTGTCATAGGCTATAATGGTGATCTTGGGCTGAGAGATCATCAAATCCTCAATCCCATATGCAACTACTAGTTTGAGTGTGCACACATTGATTAATGACCTATCATTAACTATTTTAAATGTTCTGTGCTTGTCCTTCACTTCAACTTTTATATATAAAGGATGCTTATTATGACACCCTTTTAGTGGAAGATTTACATCAGAAAAAAATTGACCACTACCTTTTCTTCCCCCTTTACTATTGCCATTAGCTTAAATGGTGATATTGCAGTTGAAACCATTACAGTGTACAAGGCCTCCACTACCTTTCTATCGATGTAAGGGGGATTGACGCAATAGATCCCATATTAAAATATGTGTAATAGTCTTTTTTAGTTGCTTTATTAGTGTATCATCCTCTTTTTTTGCAACTAGGGAATTAGCTTATTTTTTACCTCTGGTACTAGTCAATCACTTTGAGTTATTGCATTATCCTCTACTTCATTAACTAGCTTCTAGTCTGAATCTAACTTAAACCACAATTCCTAAACCTATTCCTCTTGCTCGCTTTCATTGTTGGTAGCCCTTATATCCATCACATAAATTAAACCCTAACCTAATTTTACATTTCTTTCCATTGCTAAATAATCATTTCCATATAAATCCTATAGCACATATCATCATAGCAATCATGAATTGACCAAGTTAATAGGTGGAGGAATATTTGAATAGGCACCCTGATCCTTCTATCTCTTCTATAGATTAGGGATCTACCTTAAATCAATCAAATCCTGAATTTTCCCTTAAAGTGCAATAGTTATCTATGTCATGACCTGTATGCTAATGATACTAATAATATAGGTCTGATCAATGGTAAGGTTTGTCCTAATTTCTAATAAGTCTAGAAGAAAGGGTTGAAGTTTCTATTCTTTTTGGAACCATTTTGGCCACCAAGAAAATGGTTTGCCTATATTTGAATAATGTCTTATCAC
>CANXYI011543846.1:0-10760 GCA_948208565.1 Hura crepitans | reverse complement strand
TAAGTTTTGAGATTGCCTAAAGGCTAAAGTCGAAAAAATTCCACGAGTGAGCTTCTCGGTTGGTGTTTATCCTGCTTAGTTAAATAAATTCATTAGAATTGAATCCACCGCAAGATTAATAATAAAAATAAAAATTCTAATTCTTCATTTTTTTAATTATAATTGTTATTTTATATAACAACCTTAACCCATTTAGTCAGTATAATTAACATATAACTATGTAAGTCAAAACAGTTAAAAATTTATTTCATTCTTTTATATTATCTTCCTAAATAATATGACTTTGATTTTTCTTTAATTTTCAATCACAATAAAAAATTGGTAAGTTTTTTAAAAAGCTTCTTTCTAAAGAAAAATTTATTATGATGTTGGGATATGTGAATTAAAAATCACAAATCAAATAATTAAAAAAATGTACGCTAAACACAAGCAAAGAAAAACTTTTTAATAGTATGAAATTTTTTGAGAAAATCGTTCCGATTTAGGGTCAAAATAGATAATATCATAGCATGTATGAGAGAGATCGATAAACTTTTATTTTTGTAACACGATTACACAAAAAAAAAAAAGAAAAATGATATCATTTTTTACTAAGGAATTCCATAATTCTTATGTAAATAAGAAATTAAAACTATCATATATAAGTTTATCACTTTATATAAAAACTCATGACTTGAAATCGAACTCATGACGTAGTCATAAATTTTTATAAAGTAAAAATGTCAACTTTTTCAAATCTCATGATTTCTAAGATTTCTCGTAACTTCGTCATTAACTTTTCTGTTCTAATAATCCAAATTTAAGCTACATTTAACAATTGACAATTTATTTTTTGATTATGATTTTATTATTAATTTGATATATAAATATTTTACTCAGTGCATTTAGATTGAGTGTACTCAGTCAGCTGATTGTACCTTAATTTTATCCTTGACTTCTGCTTCTTGCTGCTTTGTTCAATTTCTAATAAAATTATGATTTAATGAAAAAACAACAAATCAGCAAAATAATTATAATTTTTACCCTAATTGGGTTTCATGTTCGCATTTTTGTCACCTTGCGCTAAAATCGATAATAGCAATTTTTTTAAATGAAATTGAAAGAAATTACTTGTTATTTAATGCTCAAAATCTATTTTTTTTAATTGATTAAGATTTGATTTCTATTTTCAATGCAAATAATATTATTATAAAAAATATGATATACTTTTGAAAAAAATTATGTAAGGAAAGATAGTTAGAAAAAAAGAACATGATATGTGAAGGTAGATTGCGAGTATATTTTCAAAATGTAAAATCTTTTTCTAAAAAGGTTTATTATTTAAACCATTTATACCATGATTTTTTAAATTTAATTTATGATTTGTATGAAAGTTGCTACCGTGTTGTTTTTTTTTATATAAAAAAAAGGTATTTGCATGCTAATTATTTGTTTGATGCAGATTAAGAATACATTTTTTTCTAAAAATATGTGCAATTATTGTTATTAATTATTCTAAAAATGCAGTATTTCCTTGTAGTAAAAGCCAATCAAAATATGAGAAAACAACCCAAGGGTTTATCCACCATTGCTAGTTGCTGCTACAAAACGACACAATTAACAACAGTAAAACGACATAGTAATTGTCCTTTTTTTGGACATTTGTCAATGTTCTTGCAGTTCTAAAGAACTTCCTCATTAGAAGAAATTAATGGGGTCCACAAAACTCCGAAGCTGTCAATGGCTGGATTTTTATATTATCATTTTTTATTTATTTTTTTTATTTTTAACGTGGGTTTCAACCTGTCTCTTGCTTGACGCTCACTCTCACTCTCCATTCAATCTCCGTCTCTCATCTCTCTTCACTGTACTGCTCCTTACTTCCCATGGTGGGCCTTCTTTTTCCCTAATCTAATCTTTCATGGCTGATCTGATCCCACTGCCTCCCTGAATTCTTGACTGGTAAAGAGAAATCTCAAATCTATTATAATAGGTAATAATACTGAAGGGTAAAATCATTTATTTTTATTAACAATTTTGGTTGTGGTATCTTTATCAAATCTATCTTCCCACTTTATTTTTCTTGAATACCCCATTAATTGATCTGATTCAACTAAAACCATTAAGTTTCCCCTTCAATTACTTCCTAAAATTTCTTCTTTTTCACTTTTTCTTATTTTCAATCTTATATTTCATTAGCATGAATCTAAAGAAAATCTCAAAAAGATCTAACCTTTTTTCTTTTCAGTATAAGCAATAATGGTAACAAAAAGCTAATGATTAATTATGGGTTCTTATCGTTACTTTTTGATTATGCACTTTCTTTCTTGAGGTAAGTGTTTTCTCTTGATGATTAGATTTATGATTTGGTAGTTTCCAGAAGCACCAGAAACAGACAAGGGCACCCATTACTGTGATGAGATGAAGTGAAATTAGAAATTTTAGGGGAAAAAAAAATTAAAGAAAATGGAGAGAGATTAGACTGGTACCTTTATGAAACACAATCACATTCCTATATATGCCTTTCTTGTTCACTGCTTACATTTTTTCTGGTTTTTCTTTTTGTCTCCTCTGTGGGTATTTTATTCTTTGTGCTTTTAGGTGGGATAAAATGAATTAATATTTATGCTAATCACCGGCCACTGTGTAGTTTGTGTTCAAGCTCGGTAGCCGCGTGGTAATTCAGCTCTGCTGTTTGTTGCAAATGGGAGAATCAATAATCGCTGCTTCTAGTAATGAAGATAAGGTACACTTTTATTCGTTTGATCTGTAAGAAGTGGCCCCTTTTTGTTTCAAATTAGGTTACATATTATTGTTTTCTGGAATTTATATTGTTTCATTATAGATTATTGATTGATTTCCAGTTTATGGTTCCCAGATTCTCTTGCTATTTTGTAGTTATGAGTTGTCATTATGTTTTTTTGCTTGAATTTGGTTTTTGTGATTTACATACACAGATAGGGAAGTCAGTTGCTTTGGATCGTCATCTTGAAGCGTCGGTTTCATTTGGTAGATTTGAGAATGATACATTATCTTGGGAGAAATGGTCAACTTTCTCACAGAATAAGTACATGGAGGAAGTTGAGAAGTGTGCTACGCCTGGATCTGTAGCTCAGAAAAAGGCTTATTTTGAAGCTCATTACAAAAAGATCGCTGCTAAAAAGGCCGAGCAATTGGATCAGCAGAAGTTAATGGAACACAAATCACTAGAGCCCATCCATCAAAATGGTAGAGATCACATAGAAAAATCTTGTGAAAAAGATTCTGAATTTGATATATCTGATAGTGAAACTCCTGCTAAAGGAACTAAGCAAGAAGCTGAATTGGGTAATGAGTTGGGTACTGGTGGTGTTGATGAGCCGAACGACGCTGCTGCAATCAATATTGAAGGTCAAGTCACTTCAGGTGAAATAGTAGAACAACTGGGTAAACTAGGTAGCTTCGCATTAAACAAGCCAGAAGAAGCTGATGTTATTAAAGAAGGGGAAACTCTATCTCTGGAGTCTCTGGAAATGAAAGAATTGCCAAAGAAATTGGACAAAGAGACAGAAAGCGTTCCTGATATTAAGAAGGAACATGTGAAATCAAATCCTTCAAAGGAGTCGCATAAGGTACAAGTTCATAATTCAACTAATTATTCTTATGGCTTAGAGGGAAAGTCGTTAACTGTGAAGATTGCTATAAACCTGCCTAAAAAATTTTTTCTTTGTTAATTTTGGTACCTAATAAATTTTGCTGCTTTGCTCATTTAGATATCTCCATTGAGCAAATTAAGAGGTATGACGAGGATAAACAAGAAACCAGCATCACCTGTAGCTAAATCACCCCAAAATTTCACCACAAAAGTCTCAAAGACACAGCCAACTTCTAGCACTTTGTCCTCATCATCGACTCCAACAAAGAAATTTGCTGGTTCACCAGTACCAAAGGACAAAATTCATTCCATTGGACAAAGCAAGAAAGTGGTTCCTAAATCCTTGCACATGTCTCTAAGTATGGATACCCTAAATTCTAATCCTGCTTCTCACACGTCAACCCCTTTATCAGCTACTAGAAAATCATTTATTATGGAGCAAATGAAGGATAAGGAGATTGTCAAAAGAGCATTCAAGACATTCCATAATAATTTCAACCAGTTGAAATCTTCTGCTGAAGAGAGATCTATGCCAGCAAAGCAGGTTTGTCATCAATTAGCTTCATCCATAGGAAGGAACCTTTTCATTCTACCATACAGTTAGTCACATTTGGCTTGATAACTATCAAATTTTAATTCGCTTGGGCAGATTCCCACAAAAGGGACACAAAATAAGGTTTCTAGTTCAATCACTCCACGAAAAGAGAATGCGGGGTAATGTTTTGATTCCCCTACATTGTGTGGATGCAATTGCATTTATCTGCTTATATTCATGCTTCTTTGCAATGGTTGTATTGACTGAAAACCTATCGTACTTGCCCTTGATGCTACAATTGCCTGCCTGTACTTGTTCACAGCTTTTGTATGCAATAGCATGGCATATGAATTTTTATTATTTACAGTATATACTATAGAAGGCATTTGAGATACGGAGAGGTGCAAATAGACGAACAAGAATTAGATGTATTCTATTTAGAAAATTTGATTTCAGAAATGGTTTCCATGTATAAACTTCTGTCTTTCCAAAACTTCAGTCTGGATGTTCATATTTATCTAGCTTTATGTCGTCTTTGCTGATTAGGTGGCTTTTAAATAATACCAAAGATTATAATCATGATACTGAATAACCATAGGATCTCAGACACTGTCCACTTGGTGTTATCTCTTGTCCACAAACTCATGACTATCCGAGGTCGCATCTTCTATAATTGACTTCGTCCAATTAACCTTCTCAATATCCATTTTCATAATACTGATTTATGGACAATCTGTTTTGTTGTCCTTCCAATTTTACATAGATCAAGAAAATCAGTGTGCCACTTCTTTAAAAGTTTTCTGTAATTACAGGTGTGTTTGAATGAGATACAATTTAGTATTCACATTCTTTACTCAAATGAAGAAAGGGTTTTGAAGTAACATTTTTAGTTAAGCTAATGTAAACACCAAAAAAGATTGTTGTTGACTATCCTTAATGGAAAGCTCACCATTTCAATGAATGCTTTTGGTAGGTCTTTGAAAGCTGTTAGTATGGATAAAAAGACTGCTAAGGCAGCCCCATCTCCTTTTGGCTTGAAAAGTGATGACAGGGCTGGGAAAGGGAAAGAGGTATCTGTTTGCAGCTTTCTGCATATTTTCCTTGTACAAAATCCATTTGACAGTGCTTTAAGTATCTTTAAGGTACAATTTCATTAGCTGTCTAACTTGTGATCTCTTTTGTAATTTGTACAGTTGTCTAAATCAAAAGCAAAAGAGTCAGAGAGTACACGGATTCGAACAAAATCAAAGGTATGTTTCCACCAATAGAAAAATTTCATTGGTAAAGGAATTTAATCTGGTCCGAAGATAAAATTTCTTGATGCATGTGTTTCTCTATCGAGTAAAGCAAATATATTTTCACATGTGATTTTCTATGATTGGATGATGCAACAATGCAACCATATTAATATTGTCCAATGTGAATGATTGGCGTGTTTTCGCACTTGATGCTGCTTGCAGGAAGAAAAAGATGCAGAGATTAGAAAGTCAAAACAGGGCCTTAATATCAGGGCCACAATGGTGTCAGGTTTTCATCGGGGAACAAAAGTATCAAAAAGCCCTTTGGATAAGGTATCTCGTGTCTATGAATGAGTCCTTTCCACATTCTTCAGGAAAAGCAATTGAAAACGTAATGTGAATCAGCAGATCTTTGCCTTTCCTTCTTTTATAAGATACAATTTTTTGCTTTTTCTTCCCCCACTTTACCATGTACCCACCAACATTTTGAGTGTTGCCTTTTCCCGTAAGCTTTTTTATTTTCCTCATATTTCATTCTCTCTTGAGATTTCTTTCATTTTTGGAATGACAACTTAACTTTTAACCTGAAGTCAACTACTATTAGTGTTTGAGTGTGAGTAAGATTATTTTCTTTTATTACATCACAACTTCTGGAATAATATAATTTCGCAATTCATAGAAAAGAAAATAAAATTGGATTCCTTAATAATTTGTAATATTCTTGTAATGACTTCCCTTACCTAACACAAGTTGATCAACTGTGCACAGACGTATATACATAAATCTGAAACAAAAAAATCCAAATAACTTCTTGTTTTTTTCAAACTTTGTTATGTTCTTATGCCAGTCTTCTTGCAATAAGATTGTTTGCATATGCATAAACTCTGATGATTTGACATGCAGGAGGGTTCCAAGACACTTGGGATATAGCGGCCCGCATCAACTTAGCTAGAGGAGAAGAAATGATGAATTGCTGCTATACCCAGCAATTGGTCAAGCATCCTCTTTGGCTACTTCCATTTCGAGCATTGCACATACAAACAAGTATAATACATATAGAGCAATTACTTTCTATTTAGCTCCTGCCAGAATAGTATTGCTTGTCAAATGGCAAATGACTATTCACCTGATTGTTGAATTCCAAAAAGAATGAAACCATATGCCAACGAATCAATGATCGTTTTCTTTAGATAGGACAGGTAAAATACCGGGAGAGAAGTTGTCATTACTTCTCCTCTCCTCATTCATGTATCTGAAAGATCTGTTAGGTGAGATGAAATTGTAGAATTGCTAGAAATGTATGGACTATGTAATTGATTGCAACCATGTATTTGTAAGAACGATATGGCTTGTGGTTTTGTAATCACAATAATTGCTGTTGTCTTTGCTCCGCATGCATTTTGCTGCCTCAAGCTTGCATTCATCATCCCATTCTAGCATACAAGAGATTCACCTTTTTCCCCTGTTATAAATTAGGACTATTTTAAAACCTTTTTGCTGATGCACAAGCTGATGTGCATTACACTTTTTACCACTTTGAGTTCGAGATGAACTAGATTCGAGTTATTCTACTGGATTTTTGGACCAAAATTGAAGTGGATTTGATGCATACGCCGATGGATATTTGAAGCAAAATTTCAACTTCTCTCTGCACACAGACTGACTGAATTATTTTGGAGAAAATTGCAAAATCATGTACCTCATTTTAATCTGTCTCCTTTCTTGTTTCTAGGTACGTATCACTCGTCCCCTTCTGTGTAGAAACGCATATAGGGGCTAGAAATGAGTGTCATCAAATGCCTCTCACATCTTGCTGTTAAGAAATTTCATGATAGGATGTGTCTCTTTAAGACAGTGCTAAGTAGATCCCACATTCATAAAATATAAAACATTTACAGTAGCAGAGATTTTCGACACAAGGACAGAAGTACTAATAATAATTTAAAGGAATCACCTGTACTATTCTTGATGGAGGTGTGGTTATTAGCAACGGAATTTCCTGACCCATTAATGCCGCCTGTAAAATATTGTCGTCTGTATCCTTAACATGGCATTGTATGAAAATGGATAAACTTAAACCAGCAAAGCAAAAACTACCCATCCACTAACAAAACTTGCCGCAATTTGGAAGACAATTCATTCAAAAAATCATTTAAGCAACAATTTACTCAAAAAATTGCTCGCTTATAAATTTTTACACTTGATGAATAACAGCTATATACAACAAGTTATTGGTTTACAGCAATAATTAATCATCAGAATCCGAATCACTTGAACTACTCCTGGATTTTTCCTTGAAAAAATGTTCAGGCAAGTTTGGAAACCTTGCCTTCATCCTTAAAGCTGGTGACTTTGTGGGGGAGCCTAAGTTTGAAGAGGGTAGTTCTGGTTTCCTTTTCTGCAAATCTCGAGCAATTTCGACGCAGACATGATCAACCATGCCTAGAAAATCTTTAATTATGACAAACAATCCGAGTGGATTGCTTGCGTTATTCTTTGAAGCTCCTGTTTGATAATATTCAGTTGTTGTCCTTACAAGCTCCGTTATTCTCATTTGCTCATCCTTCATAATCTTTAGCTCTTGCTCAGCTGATTCAATAAAGCCTTTCATTTCCTCTGCAAATTCTTCTTCCCCATCGTCATCACAGCTCGATTCGGCCTGCTTAACTTCTTCTACTCGAGCTGAGAGAGCTGCACAAGTGCCTGCGAATGTCTCATAATCAATCCGTGCTGCCTTCTTCACATTACTGAATTCAGCACTTAGGCCTCCTACCATTGGCAATCCTAGCATCACGTATTCCTTCCCTCTTTCCGCTTTCGAAGGTGATCTCTCCAAGCGAAGGTTGCTATTGTTTCGATTCAAGCCACGATTTCTATTCATAAGGCAACGTTTTCCCTCAGACCGAACAACTTCTTGCACTATAAAATGAAGCAGAGTAGTTTTCCCATCGGTGCTTTTAACATCAGATAGCTTTTTTAACGAAGATAGATCAAAAGCTTGTGCATTTCCTCTTGAAGTTCCTGCATTCATTCGGTTACCAGCCTTGAGGATTGCCTCTAAAAGTTTCATAAACAGCCCTCTTTTTCGAAGCTCCTTGCAGCCTAATTCAAGTGCTTGCAAAGATTCTTTAAACTGAAGTATCTCCGAGTCATAATTAAATCTGAAAAGCATAGCATTAATACGAGTAAAAGCTGATGGAACTTCTTTCAACAGATGGTAAAGGAAAAACTCTGCATCTGCGAGTCTATCAGGGTCTCCATCGAAATTCAAGATTTGGGATATTTCTTCTTGGGAAGGGGCCATTCTCATGAGCTTTTCAAGAGTGTCAGCATCTAGACCATAACCAGTTTTTAATGCATCAACAATTTCAGCATGAGTGACCCCTAGTGTCTTCAGCACGATTGCTGTATTCCTTGATTTTTTCGCATCAAGAATAAAAATTTGTGGTGGTTCATTCCTTGAACCGCTGGGGTCCTGGTTTTTAGATTCTGTTCTTCGGTTAGTTGCAACATATCCAAACAAAGCCTCCATGAGATCATCATCAAACCTGAAATTTCCACAAATTAACAAACTTTTCAGAATCCTATACACAGAAAAACTAAAATAACTTGTTATTTATGAAAATATAATATATAATTGACCTGAAAGAGCCTCCTCCAATCCTGTCCCACACCATGGAACGAGCATTATTTTTGTTAACTTTATCCCAGTGCAATGCCTTAAATTTAACCTGATTATTTGAAGACCCTCCTTGACCACTCGCTGCATTTGGTGGAGGCGGTGGACCGGGTGGTGCTGGCTTCTTTGGTGGCGGTGGAGGTGGTGCTGGCCCTTTATTCTTAGCAGGAATTGTCATTAAAGGCGGTGGTGGTGGAGGAGGAGGAGGAATTTCCGGAGCAATTTTATTCTGGGAAACTGATGATTTTCTTCCAAGCAAAGGAATTTCTTGTACAGGTCGATGATTCTTCTGCCGCGGCTCCTCCTCCTCTCCTTCTCCTTCTTCTGACGACGAGGCATTGCCTTTCACTTCTTGATGAGAACTTCTGTTCTTGTTTTTTTCTTCGAGTTTTCTCCAGTAAAGCACATCTAATCCATTCTCATCAACGATTTCACTCTTATTAACATCAACCGATACACCAAGCAAATTATTAACCAACCCAGGCTGGCCTCCGCCGGAATTACCACCTTGGTTCCTTCTCCGCCGCCGTGAAACCAGCCTCTGAATGAACAAGAATAGCAAGCTAGCAAGAACAAAAGTGCTCCCCGCCGTAGCAATCACTGCCTTCAAAATAATGCTATCCAACGAAGAGTCGTGCCCCGACGGCGGCGATAGAGAGGAGTTTGGCGGGTGAATGGGTGTTTTAGGAGATGGAATTGGATGCGGAAAAGGATAGAAAGTTTCAAGGTTTTGAGAATTTGAGAGCGAAGAGGAAAAAGGGAAATTAGATAAGAAGAAGAGAAAGGATAGGCGGAGAAGAAGCCGTGGGCATGGCCTGCAGCTCATGATCACGATCAGACACCCCCCACTAGAATGATCTGATCCGACAAAACATTTGGGAACTGAATTTTTGTTTATGTGAGGTTTTGCGAAATTGTTATTGGGTTTGGTTTTGCTTGACAAATTCAAAGATTAGTTAGTTGGTTTCCATTTCGGATCTGGTAAGTAGCCACTATCTTATGCCCTTTCCCGGCAAATCCTGTTTGTTTAGTTAATAATTAAGGTTTAGTTTCAGTTTTTTTTTCGTTAATTATTAACAAAACAATTTCTTAAATTGCTCGGTTGATTGGCTGGCTGGTGAGATTGTTTATGTCATTAATGATTAATCTTTAGTAAAAAAGATAATCAGCCATTTGTTTTTTTTTTTTTTTTGGGCCCCTTTTCCGTCATAATATAAACATTTTTTTAATTGGATTTATATATTATTCATGCACCTAAGAAAAATAAAAATTAAAACATTCAATCTCTGTAATATCAATTAATTGAAAATTTTGATTAAGTTATCACCATGTAAATGGGCATGTTTTCGATGTTTAGGGTGTGGGTTGCCCTGTCAATGCCAAAAATGGTGGATGACAGAGAGTTGAATAGCTGTATCTGATTTTTAACATAAAACATATAAAAAATTTGTTAATTATATGAAAAAAAAGAAGTATCCAAGGTTATTGATCCTGATACGTAATTAATTAATTATAAAGCTAATGTCATTGTTTGTAATCATTAGTAGCAAGATGTCGAAGCCATCTTCTCCGGAATGCAAAGGTCAACATTCTACAGTATGAAGGGTGAGCATGGGGTCGCAACCCGATCCGAAGGAATTCGAACTTAAAGTTTGTTCCTCCACAAAGTTCAAAGACCCGAATTTATTATTCTTT